>CAUYON010184449.1:0-77025 GCA_963573935.1 Arctocebus calabarensis | reverse complement strand
GCCGGCCCCATATGCCGGAGATGGCAGGTTCAAACCCAGCTCTGGCCAAAAACTGCAAAACAAACAAACAAACAAAAAAAAACCAAAAAAACTTTTATAGACATCAAATAAGTATCTTCTATAACAGCGGTTCTCAACCTGCGGGTCGTGACTCCTTTGGAGGGGGGTCCAACGACCCTTTCACAGGGGTCGCGTAAATACGTCCTACATATCAGATATTTACATTATGATTCATAACAGTAGCAAAATTACAGTTATGAAGTAGCAACAAAAATAATTTTATGGTTGGGGGTCACCACAACACAAGGAACTGTATTAAAGGGTTGAGGCATTAGGAAGGTTGAGAACCACTGAGACAGGGTGTTTTAAGGAGGCGAAGGCCTTGGTTGGAAGGGTCAGGCTCCGCTCATCAGGGGGAGAAGCTCCAGGACCTGCCAGGCATAAAGGCAAGGACCCATGAGTAGGGTTGCAAGGATCTCCCACCAAGAGCCACAAAAACCGGCTCCTTCTCTGGGAGGCCCAAGGCTTAGGTCTGAGGTAGAGGTGGACCGTCCATCACTTCACTTTCCTGTCTGGCATCTCTAGGAGATGGGTGCCTTGATATAGGGGAAGCATCCTCAAGGCAGCAAAAATAATTGGTTGCAGACCCTGTGGGGAATAAATACACTCACAATGCAGAATCCATACAGATCTCCATAGGTATCTGCCCTGATCCTGCTGTGTTCCTTGAGAGACATTATTGAGCCCTGTCAGGCTAAAGCCCTGTCTTACTCCCTTCTTGGTGGTTTTGATGAGTTAAAAGCCTTGCTCTGATGGGTGTAGCCTCAGGCCAACAGAGTATCCCCAGCTTACCAGGAGTTAAGGTTAGGACTCTGAGAATGGCCCTAGAAGATCTCCGGCTACTAATGGAGGGGCTACATCCCTGTCCTATTCCTGCTGCCAGCCCTGGGAGACCCCAAGTAGGACTGTTTAGGTGTAGGCACTTTCCCATTAACCCTTTCCACCTCCCTCACCTCCTTGACTTGCATGTCTGGCAAATAGAGGCCTCGGCCTGAGGAAGAAGGGCCTCAGGACAGTAGAAGGGAAAGAATGCCAGCACTATTGGGAGTAAATGTGAGGAGGATTGGCAGGATTGAGGGTAACTCTTACTCTATGCAAACGGGTCCTCAAAGAAGCCTGCCCTACCCCTATTGTCAGTCCTGGCAGCCCCCAGGAAGGTCTCTGCCATCTCCCAGTTTAATTTAAAATTAATTCTCTCCTAACTTCCAGCTGGCCTGGGAGTTTAAAAGAGTTGAAAGGCTTTCTTTAAGAGGTCCATCTTCAGGTCACCAAAGACCCTGCTGAGCAGGGAGATGAGGACCCTGAGGGATAACTGAATGTACCCACCACCCAAGGATCTAGCCCCTGCTGTCAGCTCTAGGACATCCTGGACAGGGGTAGCTACATGTGGAACTTCCTCATTTTTGTCTCATTGGCCTCAAGGACATGAGGGCCTTGGTCTAATGGGTCAATTTCATGTCAGCAGACATAGCTACATCTGGTCAGCCTGGAGAGGAGACCCAGACTGCCAGGGTCTTTGCAAAGACCCTAAATAGGGATTGAGGGAAGTTCCCCTTACCCTTCGAGAGTTGGGGCCCTCGTCCTGTGAGGCCATTGTGTATGATGTCTAAAAGTGATGCCCCCTTACTCCCGCTTGGTGGGCTTAGAAGACTGGATTCAGTTCAATAGGGGGGGAGTCTCAGGCCCTGTCAGGAGTCAGTTTGAGGATGGAGGTTACCCCTACACAAGAACAGATGGGCCTAGCCAATCCCTGCCCTCCTATTGACCATGATGGACCCCAGGGGTATCTACCCTGTGGGGACCTCACAAAGTCCTTACCCACCTGTCATCCCAAGCTGCACTTACAGTCTACAGCTTGAGGAGCCAGCTCCAACTACCCTAATGTTATCTCTAGAAGCCTCATGCTTTTCTAGCTGGCTGCACCCTGAGGAGCTTTCTCACATCCTCCTATAGATTGCTAGTAGACAGGCTGACCAGGAAAAAAGAAGACCTCTGAGGCCCTAGAGAACTAAGGGAGGACCTGTTGAGACAGTCCTTGTTAGAACTGACAGATTAAGTTTCTCACACTCCTCCTCTTTCTCTCAGACCAATGGCTCCATAACCCATCTCTTGCCCATGCTTCTGCAGGCTGCTCTGATACCAGTCATGATGTCTTCTAGCCAGGAGAGTGAGCACTGCAAAACTGACCAAGACCTTGAGGCCCCAAAACAGGCACAAGGCCTGGTGGATTCACAAGTTCCTGAAGTTGAAAAGGAGGAAGCCACAGCCTGCTCCTCTACTCTGATCCCAGGCACCTTGGAGAAGGTGTCTGCTCCTGCACCACCAGGAACCACTCCATGCAGTCAATCTGAAGAGGGTTCCAGCAGCCAGGGAAAGAGGGAACCAGGTGCTTCACAGTTCCTGAAAGATCCTGATTCCTTACTCAATAACATGCTAGAGAAGAATGTGGCTGAGTTGGTGAAGTTCCTGAGTGTCAAGTATACAAAAAAGGAATCCTTCACAAAGGCAGAAATGCTGAAGAGTGTCATCAAAGAGCACAAGGACCACTTCCCTTGGATCTTCATGAAAGCCTGTGAATGCATGGAGGTGGTCTTTGGCATCGATGTGAAGGAAGTAGACCCCATCAGCCACTCCTATGTACTCGGCAAAACACTAGATCTCACCTATGATGGAAGGTTGAGTGATGACCAGGGCATTCCCAGAACCGGCCTCCTGATTCTTATCCTGGGCGTGATCTTCATGGAAGGCAACTGTGCTCCTGAGGAGAAGATATGGGAAGTGCTGAATATGATTGGAGTGGATGCTGAAAAGAAAGATTTCATCTATGGGGAGCCTAGGAAGTTTATCACCAAAGATTTGGTGCAGGAAAAATACCTGGAGTACCAGCAAGTGCCCAACAGTGATCCTCCAAGCTATGAATTCCGGTGGGGCCCAAGGGCTCACGCTGAAACCAGCAAGAAAAAAGTCCTGGAGTTTTTCTGCAAGGTCGCTGGAAGTGATCCCACTTCCTTCCCAGCCTTGTATGAGGATGTTATGAGAGATGAAAAAGAAAGAGCTCAGGCTAAACTTGCTAGCGGGGCCAAGTCCGATAGCTTCTGCCCTGAGTAAAAGTCTCAGGCAGATTCTTCCCTCTTTTTGAAAAGGGTAGTCAAGGTTCTAGGTAGAGGGATGATTGCAAATGTAGTTATATATATATATTTTTTCTTTTTGGTGTTTTCACATTTCTTTTTAAAAGTTTACTAGCTTCAGGATCTAGTCTCATGAATGACACTGGCCACACATTTATTGCTATTTAGTAGGTTTAAGAATAAGAATTTTGCTATTAAGTAAAACAAGTTGGGACAACTCCCACCCTATTTTGTCATCTGCAACATGATATAACAGCATTGGAGCAGAAATTTCCTTAGAAATGTGAAAGAGTCCAGCAACAAAACGAATGATAATAAATACAGGAACAACATAAAAGATGGTTAACCCTAGGATTTCAGTAGCTCTTTCAGTGTGTTGTTTTGTAAAGTCAAGTATTTTTACCTGAATTTCTCAGTTTATTTGAGAATGTACAAGAAATAAATCTTATTAAATGAGTTTCTGTTCACTGGCTCCTTTATTCCCCAAACATTAATTGAGCATCTGCTCTTTGGAAGGCACTGCATTAGTGGGGATTCTAGAATAAGCAGGGAAGATGGTGAGATGTCCTGAAAGACCTAACAAGCCACTTTAAAAAAAAAAAAGGAGCAAGGAAGTGGAACTCCAGATGCAAGTAAGTGTAAATGCCCTGAGCCGAGGCAGTTTGGGGCCCAGATGCAAGTAAGTGTAAATGCCCAGAGCCGAGGCAGTTTGGGGCTCTGGGAAACTGTAGTTCCCTCTAGGGGAATTAATTTTAAATTAAGCTGGGAGATGGCAGAGGCCAGACTCTCATCCTGCATGTGTTATGGGTAAGTTAAAAGCCTGCAATGGAGAACTAATTTTAGCGGTTTCATTTGGATGGTGAATAAAGGAGAGAGAAATCTCCACCTGGGGAGGTAAGGAAGGTATCCTTTCCTCTTGTCTTCAAAGTTCATGAGCTAAATGCTCATAGACATCATCTATAAGGATTTCCTGAAAAATAAGGTGATACTCCCTTGAACTGGTGCCTAGATGCCTCGAGGGTGGCACTGTTTACCCTGGATTGAAAGAATCAGAGCCCATCCCATTGAAAAGGACATTTAATTAGATGATCTTGATTGTAATTTGTCCAACTTTAAGCAAAGGCTATATTTTGGGTGGGAGTGAAATGCATGAATATAGTGGTTTATGTGGAAGAGAAGCTGGGAGGGAGGGAGTTAGTCCGTCCCTGACTTAAATACTAGGAGCTTTGAGTAGCATTCAGCTGAAGAAAACTCCCCCACATGTGAGTTAAATAATATTAATTTATAATAGGGAAAATTTACTGAGTTTTATTTACAAAGTGTCATTTCTGGCTCATTTGGTGTGTCTTGTCTTAGAGTGCTGCATGCTCTCTGAGATGTCATTGATCTTACACAAACACATAATCTTAGAGGATGCAGTGGGTAAGGCAGAATTTGAGGTCGAAATTCAATTTGAAATTTCTGCCTTTCAGTAAACATCCAGTACAGACCAGACACTGTGCCAGATGCTTTACCCACATTACATACATCCCAGCACTTCTATAAGGGCTTATCAAATCCATTTTACAGATGCAAAATCTGAGGCTCATGGCACTTGGAAAATTGCTCAAGATCATGTGGTTAGTGATAGACCTGACTCCTGGCCTAAAGCCTTCTAGACCCATACTGTCACTGGTCTTGCCCTGAAGCAGGCCTTCTATTTCTTAGTTCATTTCTCAGCACTCCATAATGCCTTTCAGGTAATAAAAACTTATGGCCAAGGTACTAAAAACAGCAGGCCTAAAGAAGGGAAGGTAACATGATGATCATACATAATCTCAGGAAATTCTGGGGGCTTTATGAACCTAAGGTCCTCATCTCAATGTCAGAGTTCTTCAGAGAGTGCCTAGGTGCTGGCATTTTGTCCTATGCCAGCAGTTTTCTGCATTACAGTCCCCTGTGTGTCCTGTCCCACTGTATAACCTCCCCTGCTGACCAGCTCATCACTACTCCTCTGAATACTGTACACTGCTTCCTTGGGAACAACCCAGAAACATATACTCTTACCCTAACAGAGTATTCCTACTCTTTAGCAGAAGTTCTCTGGCTATCTCATTCCACATTCTGGAACCCCTCTGATAGCCACAGACCTTTTAATGTAAAAGACCATTTTGGAAGGTGATGTATTGATACCTCGTTATCACCCCCAGGTCTCTTCAACACACCCTCAAATTGTTTTTCAAAAGGGATGGTGAATGAAATCTGATTTGCACTTGGTCTACTGGTTCTTGAAATATAACCCTGAAGTTAGAGAAACAGATTTTAAAATCATTCTTACACAGGCAGTAGGACTCTTAATAAAGTGTATTACTCAAAACAGGCCACTGAACCTGTGGCTTCAAAGCCACAATTGGCCCTTCAAATCCCCAAGTGTGGCCCCTCAACCAAATCCAAAGTATGCAGAACAAATATTTTTAATAAAGTATTATTAACAAATCCTTTAAGGGCTTGGTGGCTGCAGCACAGTGGTTACGGCACTGGCCACATGCACTGAGGCTGGCAGGTTCAAACCCAGCCTCGGCCAGCTAAGCAATGATGACAACTGCAACAAAAAAATAACTGGGCATTGCGACGGGCACCTGTAGTCCCAGCTACTTGGGAGGCTGAGGCAAGAGAATTGCTTAAACCCAAAAGTTTAAGGTTGCTGTGAGCTGTGACACCACAGTACTCTACCAAGGGTGACAAAGTGAGACTCTGTCTCAAAAAAAAAAAAAAAAATCCTTTAAGGATTAGTTCTGTGAAATCCGGATTGAGTCAAAAGGCAGCACTCAAAGTCCAAAAGGCCACAGGTTCCCCACCTCGTAAGCCAAAGCTTCCCTTATAAGAAGTAGGTAAGGAAAGACCATATAAATTACTGTGTATGCAAACATGTACAGGAGGTTGAATGCCTAAAACTCTATATTCTTTCTAGGATGTAAGTAGTAGTTCCTTGATATACATGCTATCTGGTGAAAAACTAAAACAATGGTTAACAATCCTCCCACTTGTTCTTGTCTGTGTTTCTTCCTGCACCGGAAAATCCTAGTTTGGACTTTACCTCAGTGGCACCTGTACAGGTGTTCAGGAATGTTCACTCATGTAAAGAGTAGCAGAGACCCATAGGTTAAAATTTTGACCAAGCATACTAAAGAAGGAGAAATCTCAGCCTAGTGAGACTATAGAGGTTATTGCAAAGGGCCATGTGATACTCCTTGCTAACATTACAAGACCCTTTGAGAACTACATGTCATCCTGTATTTGAAAGTACTTGAAAAAGTTGATGAATGTCAAGGTAAATGTAATCAATTTCAAGGTAAATTTTGTCTTTTTGGAAACTCTTCCAAGAAATGAAGAGGATTGTTGTCACAACAAATTATAGTTGATTTTTTTCTGAACACCCACTCTGTGACCGTTTATGGGAGAGACTTGAAGTGCTCAACCACGAGTTGTCCTCCTCTCCTTCCTGGACTGTTCACCTATAGTGAGAGAGGAGCCAGTGCTCTATTCCCATGCTGCTACTTTTATTCAGCATCAAACACGGCGGCCCTGTGTTGTGATCCATGGAAGTAGCCTGGATCCCCTAGTGGCTGGAGAGTAGAGGGCCTCTTGCCCACATCAGAGTTTATATAAATAAACCAAACTTTTGATGGGATAAGCCATTTGAATTTTAAGTTTTATCTGTTGCATCAGCTAGCAGTTACTTAGCTGATCAACACACAGCTCTTACTTTACTCATGTTTATATAATAAAATTATCTATTTTAAGAAATATTTAAATATAAAATATATATAACTATTTAAATTTTATATTATACTTATATTTGTATTTATTTAAATAAATAAGATGCTCTTGGGCTTGTTTAATTTTTTTTTCATTACAAAGGTAATTGTGCTAGTATACTGATTGCAAAACATTCTGAAAATACAGACCAATCACAATTCTTACTTTTATAAAATTCTTCCATAACTCAGCTGCCTCCTTGGAGGTAAGCACAATTAGGGAGCTGATGTGCATTGTTTTAAAGCTGAATCTAGGATTTTTCAGAGATGGATATATTATAATAAAAAATCTAAACCTTTTGTGTGGGCTTTTAAAATATGCATGGGTAATGAAGTACATATTCATCTGACATTTGCCCTTGCCAGTAACAAAACAGGTGCAAAACCTTTTATTTATATGATCACACATAAATCTACTTAACTTTTGTAACTACTACCTTGAATTCTGAAGAATGTATCAGTTAATCAAACATTTTTCCTTCTGATGAACATATAAGTTGTTTCTTATTTTCTGTACTATTAAGTATTACTTAAATCAAAATCTTTTTTTTTTTTTTTTTTGTAGAGACAAAGTCTCACTTTATCGCCCTGGGTGGAGTGTGGTGACATCACACAGCTCACAGCAACCTCCAACTCCTGGGCTTTAAATCAACATCTTTGAGCAACAATTCTTGGGCAAATATGTGGGTGTTTTTTCTCATAAGGGTACATTATAATGTGGAAAGTTGGGCTTAAGTGGGAAAGGTATGAATGTTTTCAGTATTTACAAGTATTGCTGAAATTTTATTATGAAAGTGCTGCATCATTCACGTTTTCATAAATCAACGAATGTTAACATCCTACATTCTCAAAACCATTTTATATCATCAATCTTTAAAATTTGAGTTAAAATTATATGTGAAAAATTATTGTCTCAATATTGTTTTAATATGTTGTCCAATTTTCTGATTAGATTAAGAAGAAAAATAACTTAGTCCCTCACTCATATAAAGCTATATTTATGCAGTGATATCCAGAGTAATAGGATTTCTGATTTAAAATACTGAAATGTCAATAGATCATTTCCCCTTTATTTTGAGAAACAAGGTTTTGGTATAAATGTTTAGAAGCCAAGGAAGGAACCGGACAGGACATTTTCAGTGAGTGAGGAGCACTGAAATGTTTGGAGGGAAAGCAACTGACAGTGTCCATGAGCAAGAAGACATAGGAAACCAATCCAGAAAGCCGAAAGCTGGCTGGCATGAATCCAGAGTTCAGTGTAAAGGGAAGGGTCCAGACAGGAGAAGGTGGGAAGTCTGAGTAAGGAGAAAGGTGGTATAGGACAACTTACGCGAATAGGCTTGTAGAATCTCTGAGTCATTGTTCAGTGTGGTCTGAGTAGGCAGGTCTACTGAAGAAGTAGAGCAGCAACATGCCAGACACCCTACCCTGCCTTAAAATCACCGCTGTGTGTCAGGAGGACAATAGCTGAATCCTCCACATCATTGTAGGTGATTATATTTCTTAGCTACCCTAGGGTTCTAGAGTGACCTTCCCAGTGTCCCAAACCTGGAGCAGTTTTGATGTCTGCTAGAGTCTGGTATGTTTTGTTCTCCATAGTAGACTGCTTCCCTGGAGGCTAGGGCAATGTGAGTGGGTGGAGTTCATGACTGATGACTGGCTGTTGAGAGAGGCAAGGGCACCAATGAGCAGTAGAAGGAATTGTAGCTGCAAAGACTGGTAAATGGGGGTGGGCATTCCCCCGAACTAACCATCTCAGTGACTGTGCAGATAAAGGGCTAGGGCTAGACATGTGTTGAAAAGTGATCCAGACGGTGTCTCCTCTCTTAGACTGCCTCTGTAAAGGATAGGTGTCGTGTGGCTATAAATGCTGCTTTCCTACGTTACTACCAGTTATCATCTGGGATAGAGCATTAGCCTAAGGCACAGACATGTGCAGGGTGTGTGAAAATGTCATGGAGATGGCACACTTTTAAGCTAACACAGATGCGTGCAAAGCAGAAAGCATCATGTATCATGCTATTGACAGCATCCCCACACCAAGTTGTGTGGGCCTGGCAAAGAGATGACTATAAGGACACTGTCAGTGGTATTTTCCCTTGGGGATTCTGAAGTTACATGGGCAATTGTAAGACACCTGCTTTTTTCCACAGAGGCAAAATGACCAGGCATTGTAATGTGCTATACATTTGAACCAGTGAATGTAATTCAGTGTATGTTAGCTCATTCATTCATTTATCTAGTAAACACTTATTGAACATATTTTGAAGAAAAAGAAAAGAAAGCATTGTAAGATGCAAAGGTGCTTGTGAAATTTACTAGGTGTAGAATATAAAGGTCTTAACACAGTAACTAGACTAGAGGAGCCTGGCAAACAGAAGGGTAAGGGGAACCTTCCCACACCCAGGGACTCTGTAAACAGTGAACCACGGGATACCTCACCCCATGGGAGATAGCCACCCAGGAAACTACTGTGAAAGTTATGTTAACCAGTTTGATGAAAACATTTCAAATTGTACATAAAACCGGTACATTGTACCCCATGATTGCATTAAAGTACACAGCTATGATTTACTAAAAAAAAGAAAAGAAAAGAAAGCATTTAATTTGGGCTAGAAAATTAGGTTTGGTTACATCAGAATAGGTCACTTGAGGTTATTGGTTTAGGGAAAACTGAGGTTTGTATACATGGTAACCATCTTCTCTCCTGCAAGCTCCAGTTGGCAACAAAAACCACACATGTAAGAATTTAAGGGGAGAGAGGAGAGGGCGAGATGACCAACTAGAGGCAGCTTTCTTCCAAAGCGCCTATATAGAAAGAGAAAAATTGGACTGAAGTGAACTTGGAGTAGTTGAAATTGGGGGATAAATCAAGGGAAAGGAAATCAAGGTGCTCAGCAACCCCACTGGGACAAACTGCCAGGATCAAGACAAGAAAGAGGGGGGAATGAGAACAGAGGACCTTTACGGAACAGACCAGACTGGAGGAGCCTGGCAAACAGAAGGGTAAGGGGAACCTTCCCACACCCAGGCACTCTGTGAGCAGTGAACCACGGGATATCTCACCCCCTGGGAGATAGCCACCAAGGAATAAAGACCCAGTTTTCCCGTACCTAGGAATATCCTCAGAATAGTGAGTAACTTTGACTCCAGCTGCCTTGCTGCCTTGTGGCCAAAACCCAACCTCCATCTTTCTTAGCTTGCCTGACAGACATCCCCCCGCAAAGGCCTGGATCCCAGGCCACAGACAAGTGGGAATGAAAGCCCAACCCAGACAGCCGGGAGGGACTGCCCCGCACCCAGGCATCAGAAAGGTGAAGGAGCTTTGAACCCTAACCAGCCTCTATGGGGGTTACAGAGGCAACTTGCTCTGTCACCAGCAAAGTGCAGGATCCCTGGCCAGCCACAGGAAAGGGAGACAGGCCCCACCTTCCCCAATGTGTCGGGCAGGATCTCTGAGGGACCTCTGCATTATGTGGCCCAGTGAACTGAGTGCCCCGCCCCCTACTGCAGGAGGAAATGGTGGTTCAACTACACTAACTTTGGTCAATTAGGGTCTCTCTTGAGTCTGAGTCTCTGTCCTGCTAGGGGAGAACCCTCTAGAGAGGCTGCCTAGCATCTGTGCCCAGTGAGAGGGGACTCTGTCCCCACTCTGTGGCTTAGCCCCCAACCCCCTACTGCCAACTTGGAGAGATCTAACCTAGGGTGACCCACCTTAGGAAATTCCTGGGAAACACAGCAAGCCATAGATTTCCTTCCCCCAACTGCAGGTGAACCGTGTCTTCTTGAATTTGTTTGCCTGTGGGGCTGGAACTGCTGCTAAAACAGTTCCACAACTTGCAGATTCCCTTTCTCCTATAGCAGGCGAAAGCTGCAAAACTTTAAATCTGTTGCAGCTCAGACTCAGTTAAAAAGACAGTTCTGATAAATCGTTTGAGGTAGGAGTAGCACTTGGGATGAACAGTTCAGCTTGCCAGCCGGGAGCCACCCCTATTCTGGGAGTGTCACATGGAGACCCTGCCCCCCCAGCCCTACCCTGCCAAACTTGGAGATAGCAAGGCAGGTATTCAGAGACCCTCACACACTGCAGCTGTAAGGGGGACCTCTGACACGCTGTTTGTAAGAAAGGCCACAAGTAGAAACAGTGGCTCTTTTGTTTTTTTCTCTCCTTTATTTTTTTATTTTTTATTTTTTATAATTATATTGAATTATAATTCTGTACATTGGTGCAATCATAGGGCATGATTCATATACATTCAGAAATGTTTTGATCATACTGTTACAGACAGCCTTCGTGGCATTTTCTTGATCACTATATAAAGACATTGATACTCTACATTTAATAAGTTTCACCAGTACCCTGCTAAGATGCACCGTAGGTGTGATCCAGTGCCTATAAGTTTTAAAAATAAATCTCTGAATCAAGATTATGCTTTAGTAAGTGAATGTCTATTGAAAGAAAGTATTTTTTTTGAGTTTTATGCACTAATCTGCACAACTTAATTCCTTGATACATTTTCTATCCAGTGCAGTTAAACAAGTTATAGTTTTACTTTTATTTTAATGATACTGATCTAGATTAATTTTCTGGGTATGTTTTTACATTAATGTAGTTATTTTTATTGTCAGAAAATTTTGATCATAGTGTCTTCCATTTCTTTTTCTTTTTGGCTACTAAATTCAATTTTTCCAATTACATCATTTTAGAAGTGATTTTTGCAAAAAGATATTATTCTTTTACTAGTTTTTCAGGGTGTGGTTTTAGTTATAAAAAATTTTTGTTGTTGTTGTTATTGTTAATTATTTCTTTCAAACAGATTTTTCTTCTTGGACCATTTTTATACTTTTTGAATTTTATAATGTGCTCAGTAATGCATGATTGCTTTGTTAATTTTTACCTATAACAAATTTTAAATTGCAGAGTTTTGGTTATTGTTGATTTTATTATTATATTTTGTGTAATTCTATCAGTAATGCTTATTATAAATTGGAAAAAATACTGATAATTTGTATTAATTTCTTGGAGCAAAGCAAAAAAGCACATAAAGGACAGAGGCATAGTATTTTGGTGAGCAGGGGATTGAAGTTTTGCACGTAACCAGGAGTCTGGATTCTGTAGACAATGCTCTTTCTTCTCAATCACAGATACCTCCCATGATACCTGACATTTTTCCTTTCTCCTAGGAGTAGTTTGGGCTATCAGGCCAAGGATCAGGCCCTTTGCCCGGCTAGGCTGCCAATGGAGAGGAGGGAAGGTCATCTTGAATTTGTGGGTAAGAGACTGAAGAATAAAAAGTTCTACCCAATGTAAACAAAATGGCTCCCCAGGCCCTACTTGACTCTGTGGGGGTTAGGGGACACAAGTTTTTCCTTTCCTGACCTTGGCTCCCAAGGCTGTCTTGGGGCTGGAGCTGGGACTGGAAAGGAATGACCTTTCTTCATCTTATGGATCCATCCAAGTTCTTCCAGACTTGGAAAGGCTCCCAGTCTTTTCTCCAGTTCTCCTACAGAGCAAAGCCTCCCTGTAGGCTTTTCTTGTCTGAATTCCAGGGACTGTATGTCAATTAAAGCACTTGGAGGTCACAATCAGTTGTCTCCCTAAGGCCTCTAACTTCACCTCTTCAAACAATTACATTAGGTTCAATCCTGTCCAGAAGTGGTTACTAAGACCATGGTGTCCACTGGGATTTGCATTAATAGCAAGACCATGGCAACATGGTCAAGAACTGGACAAAACAAATAAAAATGATCATAGACTTGTGTCAAATTTATTATGAGCTGAGTATCCAATTCTATCTGATTCCGGATTCTCAGGGGAGAAGGTGTTCTCATGGCCTTGTCCTGAAGTGACCCTTTCTGTGTCTATGTTTAGTGAGTTATAGTCAGTAACAGACCCAGAGGTGATACTCTGGATGATGCCCTATGTGATCAGCCTGAGTTTACTCACCAGTGGCCTGTCTTTCTTATAAAGGAAAACATCTTTTTCCTTCCCCATTATCCATGGAAACATGGTATTTGACACATTGATAAAAATTCAGCAGAAATTTATTGGCTGCAGACCGTCTGAAGGTAAAGTTGTTGACAGCCTGTTTTCTGAGACTTTTGTCTCTGAACTCAGTTCAAGCTCTCTGGGTCTGTACTTGAGCTTAATCTTTAATACTCCTTCTCAGACACTGATGTTTGCTTTACCCTTGGCTACAACTCAGCCGATCTCATTGAGTGGTGGGGTTGGGATGGCTCCAAGAAAAGAACTTTCAGACTTTTTCCTGGCTCCTAGCATACCTTGAGGGCCTTGGCCACTGGTGGGTGTGCCCCAGCCATTGACTGGGAACCAGAGAGAATGGCTCTTTGGTTTAGCCTTTAGGCATAACTAGGTAAGTACCTTCCTGAATTCCAGGGCCTCTGAGATAATAGGGTCACTGGATCATGGAGTCCAGTGGAATCCTACAGTTTTGGAATAGATTGTTTTCTATTCTCAGGATCCATACTTATGAGGGATATGTTTGAAGTTATCCAGTAAGCCTGTTTTTGCTATTCCCAAGAAAAGAGCTGGAAGGGGATGATGTTACATGTTATAAGTCTGAATTGAGGACTTGAGCTACACATGTCATTGGCGAGAAAACATACTGGGCTGACTGAAGCGAGAACTGAGTCAGGTTCATCTATCTGACCACCTCAGAATATAGAAGGGGCTCAGCAAGTGATATGGTTTGGATGTTTGCCCCTTTTACATCTCCTGTTGAAGTCTGATCTTTGGTGTTGACTGTGGAGCCTGCTGGGAGGTGTCTGGGTCATGGGGGTAGATCCCTCAGGAATGGCTCTGGCCCCTCCCATGATAATGAGCAAGGTCTTGCTTTATTAGTTCACACAGAACTGGCTGTTTAAAACAGCCTGGCACCACCTCCGCCCTGTCTTCCTTCCTCTTTGCCTTTGGCCTTGATTGGAAGCTCCCCGAAGCCCTCAACAGAAGCAAATATTGGCACAATGTTTCTGTACAGTCTGCAGAACCATAAGCTAAATAAATCTCTTCTTTATAAATTACACAGCCTCAGGTATTCCTTTATACTGCAAAAGATACCAACACAGTAAGTATCATTTAAATTTAACTGACTATTCCAGCTGGTGTGTTGACTCATGCCTGTAGTTGCATCTACCAGGGAAGCTGAGACAGCAGGATTGCTTGAGGCCAGGAATTTGAGACCAGCCTGGGGAACAGAGTGAAATCTTGTGCCTAAAAAATAAAAATTAGGCTTGGCGCCCATAGCTCAGCAGTTAGGGTGCCGGACACATGCACCGGGGCTGGTGTGTTTGAATTTGGCCAGGGCCTGCTAGACAACTATAATAACAATAACAACAACAACAAAAATAGTCAGGCATTATGGCAGGTGCCTGTAGTCCCAGCTACTGGGAGGCTGAGGCAATCGCTTAAGTCCAAGAGGTTGAGGTTGCTATGAGCTGTGATGCCATGGCCCTCTACTGAGGGTGACATAGTGAGACTGTCTCAAAAAAAAAAATTAAAATAGAAAATTAACTAGGTGTGATGGTGTGACCCTTGTAGTCCCAGCAACTCAGGAGGCTGAAGTGGGAGGATTGCTTGAGCCCAGGGGTTCAGGCTGCAGTGAGCTATGATCATATCACTGCACTACAGTCCAGTCTGGGTGACAGGGAAGACCCCATGTTTAAATAAAATAAGAAATAAAAATAAATAAGTACATGTAACTGGATATGATTTCTGATTGTAAATATGGGTAGTTAATCCTTTTGTATCTAATATGTATCTCATAGCTATTAATTTTTCTGCTATCTTTGGTGGTAGGAGTATTGTAGATGGGGGAGTATGTGGCCTATGGGGTCAGACAGACATCCATGTGAATCCACATGCTGGCTGTGCGCCCGTATGTCTGTCTGCCTGGATAGGGTAAAGGGAACAAAGAGACCCTGCAGGACAGTAATGAAGACTGAGTAGAATAATGCAGGTGTTTCTCCTCTCTGATAGGCCATACACAGTGCCTATTATTGTTTCACAGCTGTGATCCTGTTTGTTCCTCACTCTGTTTACTTCAGGGTAGCAAAGAAAAAAATATTCCCTCCAAAATGAAACATGAGCAGTTAAATAACTTGCTACAGTCACTTAGCTTTAGAGGGGAGGAGCTGAGACTAGGACCCAGACCTACTGCCTTCTAACAAATCTTTCTAGCAAACACAGTTTGAGCCAGAGGAGTGGGGTTTGGTTACCCGGCCACGCCATTCATAAGCTGTGTGGTTGTGCAAAAATCCCTTCATGTTTTGGAGTCTTGTTCTCCTCGTCCTTAAAAGTGGAATAACAAGATGTACCTTATCAGTTCTTTTGAGGACCAACTTTAGTTCTTTGAAGCAGTATTTCTTACCCAGAAAATATCTAAGAGTCCTCTGAGAAACTTTTTGCACAAGCCTTATATGCTGGTCCCACCCCCGGAGCCTTGGAGGTGCTGATAGGCATGCACATTTCGATAAAGCTTCCCCCGGCAAATAGGATGCATCCACCACCCCTAAACTGCTGCCTGCTTCTAACTACCAAATTCCATGCAAATGTGAACGATTGTTAGTATTCTGGACAAGTTTACATTGCTTTGAGACTTTATGATGCTTATAAAGCTGTTGTATTATGGAAGAAAGAAGAACAGTCCCCTGGGTCAGAAGATTTGGAACAAATCCAAGCTGTAAATTTCCAACTGTGTGGCCCTTGGCAGGTTATATAACCTCTGTGAGAATCATTCTCCTAGTTAGCAAAACAGGGTGGAATAGTACCCATAATTAAATAGGGAAGCTGATGTAATGACACGTTTTAAACCAAAAGGACTTCCTTTGGTTGAGGAAATGGAAACATGAGAACTTGAGACATTGGTCCAAGATCATACGGCTTATGAGTAGTAGAACCAGAATTTCAACCCAGGTCTAGCTGACTCCAGAGATAGGGCTCTTCTATTTTATACCATCCTTTATTCATTCAATAATTATTTATTGAGTGCCCACTATATGCTAGATACTCTTCTGAAAGTTTCAGACACATTATGGAATAAAGCGAATGAAAATTCCTTTTGACACCTCTACATTAGTAGGGAATAAGTAATATGAAAAGAAATTAACAAGGCATGAAACTCTAGGCATATATTGAGATCAGGGATCTGGAGATGGAGGTTGGAGGCTGCTTGTCATTTCAGTTAGAGTGGTCAATTTTACTCTCATTGAGAAAGTGATTGTTAAGCAAAGACTTGGAGGAGGAGAAGGCGATCGCCACGTAGGTGTGGAGGAAGATGGCTGCAGGCAGAAGGCAGAAGGCCCAGCCAGTGTCGGTCGTCCTGATTAGGGCAGAGGCCACTGTGGCTGGGTGATGTGAGCATGGGGCGGAAAGCAGAAGACAGTGTCACTTAGGCCACAGGTGCAGAGTTTAGGGCACTTCAGGGTCTTGTGTTTTTACCTTGGGCTGAAATAGGAGTCACTGAAGCATTCAGCAGAGCACTGATTTGATGATACTTATGCTCCGTGAAATAAACCAGTCACAGAAGGACAATAACCATGTGAGGTATATCAGTTAAATGAGGAATCTAAAATAGTCAAACTCAGTCTTTGTACTATACAGACATTGTTAATTTTGGATTAATTTCATGTACTGAATTATTTTACTAACTGTAGCTATATTTTAGTCAGATTTTCTTTGGTTCTGGAGAGATAAAAGCAAAATAATCTGTTTACAATTATAATTTCACCTCCTTCTTTCCAACTTGTATTTTCTTTTTCTTACTTACCTGTTTTGCATAAAGCTTTTGAGCAACAACAACAAAATAGTCAAACTCATAGAAGCGGAGAGTAGAATGGTGGTTATCGGGGGCTGGGTAGGGGGATTTGCTGATCAGTGGACATGAAATTTTGGTTAAACAAGAGAAGTGCCTTGTAGAGATCTGCTATACAAAGCGGTGCTTACTGTTAACAATACTGTACTGTGCACTTAAAATCCAATAAAAGGGGAATTTGGCAAATCTTACGTTAAGGGTTCTTTTCACAGTAAAAGCAATTATTCTGGCTGCTGTATTGAGGAAACACTGTAACGGGACAAGGATGGAGATAGGGAGGTCTGTGGGAGGTGTGACAGCAATCCAGGAAGAGACGATGACAGTTCCGTCATGGGATAGCAGTGGGTGAGAAGCACATGCTGACAGGTGACCGCCCAAGTCCATCGCTGACATTTGTATTCATTATGGGTTGTGGGGTCTATTTAGTTATATCCTAAAGTGGCTGTAATTGGAGGCCAGGGGAAAGACAGCCAGTTTGGGGACAGAGGTATGGTTCTTCTTGAAGGAGGTGATGTTCCTTTTGTCATTTATCCAGGACTGAGGCTGGTCATGAGCTACAAATCAGACCTTGGACAGAAGGTCACATGCAGGCAAAAGAAGCTCATGGGCCTTGTTCTCTGAATTCTGGTTATTCAGTCTACAGACATTCTCTGGGAGGCCGATCCCGGAGGGCAAAAGTCCTCTGCTGTGCAGGGGCAAGGGACCCCCAAGCTGAAGGTGACTCAGCGTCATTGTAATAACAACATCCAGCTGGGTTTTGCTCTGTATGTCACTTCTCAGTCCACGACCTTTAGCACAGTGTTGTTTAAATGTTGCAGCCCAGCCTCAATGGGCCCCTGGGGAAATTAGGGCAGGGTCCTGTGCCTTATTCTATACAAGAGTAGGGGACCTGAGGCCTCTGTGGTCCTGACAGCAGTAATTATGCAAGTGTCCTCCTGAGGATTAGGAGTTGGAGTGGGGCCAGACCCCTTTCTTCATTTGCTCACTGTAGAAGAGAGATTGCCGGGTCATAGGTTTCTTCATATTAGCACATGTGAAACATAATTATTAATCTTCAGTCATCACTGGTGGGTCTCACTTTATATCAGTCTGACATTAGGCAGGAGGTTGCTGTTGAACAGTAGCTGTTGATCACAGCAATCGGACACTGCATTCTGGGAGGAACAACACTGGAGTATGTGAAGGTTGGGGTTTGCACTAGATACACTGGTACATAAGGCTGAAAGCAAACTGATCCCCCATGTCTGGCTTGCAAGGAAGTCTTGGGTGGGTAGCAGACAGCACGGTGGTTAAGAGCCCAGGCTGTGACGGTGGACGGGGTTTGAGTTCTGGGGGTGTTCCTTTTTGGTTGATAACCTTAAATAACTTTTAAGCCTCTCTAATGCTTATTTCTTTTTTTCATGAAATGCAGATGGCTGTGATGTTTAAGATGGTGTCTTAATTCATTTACTGTGGCTTTAAAGCAATACTTGAGGTGGGTAATTTATACAGAAAAGAGATTTATCAGGCTGATTGCTCTGCGGGCTGTATAAGAGGCATGGTACGGACATCTGCTTCTGGTGAGGACTTCAGGCTGTTTCTACTCAGGGTGGATGGTGAAGGGAAACTGGCATTTGTGAATCGTATAGAATGAGAGGAAGCAAGGGGAGAGAGAAGAGGTGGCAGGCTGAGCTTCTCTCATCCACGAGAAAGCCACCCCATGACCAGAACACCCCTGTTAGGCCCCACTTCTGGCACTACTGCACTGGGGCTTACATTTCAAAGTGAGATTGGAAAGATCAGACATTTCAAACCATAGCAGATAGCATCTCACAAAGAGTTGCTCTGCAGATGATAAGAAATAATGTGTTTAAAATGCTGACCACAAGGCCTGGCGTGTAGCAGGTGCTCAGTGTAACTGCAGCCATTGTTCTGACTATTTACTGAAGCGTGCAGTGATCGCACCTCCACCAGGGTGTAAGGTTAGAAGGTGACAGTGGTAGAGCATCACAGGCGGGAGCGTAGTCACTGTCCTACTCTCTGGGACAATTCCTAGACTTCCCTAGATTTCTTCTTCTCACCATTCCCCCCCCCCTTTTTTTTTTGTAGAGACAGTGTCTCACTTTACCTCTACCCTTGGTAGAGTGCCGTGGCATCACACAGCTCACAGCAACCTCCAACTCTTGGGCTTAGGCGATTCTCTTGCCTCAGCCTCCCGAGCGGCTGGGACTACAGGCGCCCGCCACAATGCCCGGCCGAGACTGGGTTTGAACACGCCACCTTCGGTATATGGGGCTGGCGCCCTACTTGCTGAGCCACAGGCACCGCCCACCATTTTCCCTTTGGCAAAAATGGAATTAATGAGAATTCATTATTGGCCATAGAGCACAGCGCAGGGCAATCTAATGACACCTAATCAATCTGAAAATGGCAGCAAACTGCCACCACATCTGGGTGTCTGGTGCACGTGTGTGTGTACCTGTTGAAGGTGGGTCATTGTTAGTGTTGAAAAGCAGGAGGGAGCCTGTGCAAAACTTGATTTGGATGTAACAGCTAATGGCGCTCGATGCACCTGGAGAACGTGAGAGACGTTTATTGTTCACACTGGGATCCCTTGAGAAGGGCTGAGCAGGCACAAGCAGGGCCAGGCTGGTTTGGGCCAAACCGAGGGAGTAGGTTTGTGCCTTTACAGTGCCTGAGGAGTGGGGCTGGGAAAGTTTCTGCACGTGGGAGATTTAAATTTCCCACTGGCACCAAAGGAGGCAGTGAGGTTACGGGCCTTCTAATCAGCCTATCCAGATGCGTGGCCAAAGGGAGGGGAGAGAAAGGCCCAAAAGGAATCATCAATCAAACGTCAAAAACGCGGTCAGACTCACTGTTACAATTGGATCATAAAAGGAAGAAGAAACAAATTCCAGGTGGAATCCACTTTAAAGAAGCCAAACCCTGCGATAGTCAATTGTTACTAATGTGTGACTGGGCCAACAAAGGCACAAAGGCACTGTAACCCCAAAGACTGGCACGGAGGGACCCACACTCTCACACCTTTGGCCCGGGGGATTTACTGTCCCATATAGAGTGACCGAGGGTGTGAATGGCTCTCAGCGAGGGCTTTTAAAAAACACAAGAGGAGAGATGGCGTGGCCGAGGCAAGTGGGTCTGGAGGAAGATGGCTGTCATTCATTCATTGTACTAGCTCAGTGTCTACTTGGCACCAGAAGTAGTCCTAGGAACCTGTGACACACACTGGATGAGAGAGAAAAGGTTAATTAAGCACACAATTACAAAGCAGTGTGTGCTACATAATTGGATGAGGCGCCTTGCTTGGAGAAGTACAGGGTGTGGAGACCCCACAGTCAGAGGAAGTAAAGAGGGAGAGAGGTGAGGGGGGAACAGGGCAGGTTTGTAAAGCAAGGAGTGGAAGGGCAGCAAGGGCCAAACATGACAGCCACATCGCTAGCCGGCGTCCCTTTTGGAGGGAAGTACCATTCTTAGAAGCAGGTATTACTCGAGGGGAAGCAGATTGGTGGGGAAGGTGTGGTTTAGTTTTGGAGACTCTGAGTTTGGGACGTCTCCAAAATCATTCCTGAGAGAGTGTGCACACGAGCTGGACTCGTAATAAGGTTCTGGGGTCATCAGCATAGCTGCTGCATCTGGCCTTCTTGGGAGAGAGCGCAGGGCAGGCTGAGGACCCCAGACAGCACTTGGAGGAGGCTGAGGACAAGCAGAGAGGGAGCCTCTTTCCAGAGAGGGCGCTGACTGCTCTGAGTCCAGATTTCTGTCGTGGGCACGGGTGGTTTGCTGAGAAGGACTCAGCAGCACAGAAGGAGGCCAGAGTCAGGGAGGAATGATCTAAGAGTCGCACTTTTAGGTAGTCCCTGTGAATCCCAGAAATTGTGGGAGGCAAGGGGCTGTGAAGCTTTAGAAGTGGGCTGGGCTCCCAGCCTTTGTAGTGGGAACTGCTAGGTAACGGGGCCCACATGCTCACCTCAGCGTGCTCAAGGACACTGGGGTCATCCTTGTGCTTTGGTTCCTCCTACTCTGAACAGATGGCTCCTGGACTTGACTGTGGTTGGGAGAAATCAGCTTGCATTAGTGGCAGAATCAGTGCCAGACATGGATTAAAGGCATTTGTCTTCATCTGCTCACCTTGACTGGCAGCAGAGCTCAGCCACCTGACTGCTTTGACAGGTGTGGGGTGAAGAAGCAAGGATGCTTGGCATGGCCATCATTCACCGGACTGGACCTGTGGTGGCTAAGTGGAAACCCCCTCCTGGAGACCTGAGATGGGCTTGGGGGCAGGGCAGAACAGGCTTTGCAGCTCGTGACTGCTTCTTATCAGCTGTGTGACCATGGACAAATGACCTCTGAATTTCCTTGTCTTCAGAAAAATGAGAATTATCCATGTGGATCAAAACAAACCCAAATAGAGTGCTTGGCACACAGTAGGTGCTGGGAGACTCAGTCGGCCTGCACGTCTACAACTCATTTGCAGTGATCTGTCTGCTTCCCGTGGCTGTGCTCAGGCAGAGGCTGCTTTGAACTTGAAATTCAGGTGCTGATTGTAACTTGAATTCTTCTGTTCAGACACAGGTCGTAGAGGGAGGATTCAGAAAGTGCAATGAGCCCTCTTGAATCCTTCTTCAGAAGCTTGAGCAGGCCCTCTGGGTTTCAAAGCTGTTTTTGGCCTCTGCCTTGCCACGGGAACTAAGTAACGGTTCATCTAAAGCATTAAGTCTCTCTGAGGGAGGATAGCATCACACAGAAGGAAGGGCACTAGCTTCATGCCCTGGCTCTGTCACTGTCTTATACTGTGACCCTGGGTAGACCTTTCCTGAGTCTGTTTTCTCACCTGCAATATGGGCATAAAACAGGGTAAGGTCCAAGTTTTTGTGGGGACTGAAACTTGGGGGCCCTCTTTGAGAAAAAGAACAGAAAATTATAAATTTAAAATTAGAGGCAAAATTTACATTTAGAACAAGAAATGACATTAATGGGAAATTTAAAATTGCCATGAACGTCATATTATTTAGAAAACAGTGTACTTTTACAAATTAATGAACTAGACAGATCTCTATAGTACTTCTCCTTACCTTTTTTTTTTTTGCTGATTACTCTCTGATTACCTTTTTACAGTACAATGATTTTTAATAACTTTGTCTATAGAACAGAAAGATACTGGATTCTTTCTTCTTGCATGCTGATCAAAATTATGTGGTTCCTTCCTCTCCCTTAATTGGATTATCAAGTCATCCAGGAGCCTATTTATTACTTCTATTTAAAATTTATCTCCTCTTTTTAAGGATCAACTACATTGGCTTGTGATCTAACTGTGGCTTTTGTTATAACTATTCTTCAATGTCAAAATAATATCTATTGGTCTCATAGCTCATTTATCTCATTATTCTATTTGAGTATTCTCTCAGTTCTTCAATAAATCTGTGACTGCAATTGTCCCTACCATCTCAGGAAGTCCTTGGAGAGACTCCTGCGGAGTTATGTAAGTGCAGAGTCTTTGTTTTGTAAGTAGCAAAAGTTACATCTGTAGACTGACATGATTCTCTCACGTCCGGGGTCTCCACGGAGTGTGTCTCCCTTTGGAAGTACTCAGAGGACACCTGTAAATTCATTTCTTGTTTCCCTTTCTAGAAACTGGCAGGAAGGAGGGTGAGGGAAGTGTAGAAATAATTCTTTTTTGTCAATGTCAGTTTGCATCATGTTTCACTCTAAGATAAATCAAATGAAGTATAATACTTAAATTTTCTTCAAAAGTTTGCTTTTGGAAAAAATAACCCCAGAAGTCTTTGACCAGGAGACTGGAGGTTTTCCGTGTTTCTGCATTAGTGCCCCGGCCAGACCCTGCACTTGCTGATCCTCACAATGTGTCCCTGATGGGACCCCTGGGTCGGGCAGGTGTGGCTCACCAGATTTTTTTTTTTATCTGCCTAGTGTCTCCTCCTGCCAAGGTTCCTGTGCCCTGAGATGTCTCAAGTATACCTGGAGGGCCGCTTCCTGCACAGGGCCAATGCCTGGGCTTGGATTTAAATGCCACGTCTAAAGCAATCTCCCTTTGAAGGAATGTTTACCTATTTGAAAACTAACCCCTCAGGGATAATTATATAGGAAAAAAATCCATGAAGGAAATTAATTGCATTTGATTATTCCTTTAAAATGAATAATGGAGCAGGTGTAGCTGTAAAAATCCTGTTGGCAGTTTCGTTTGTTTTTCTAAGTGCAGTTAATTAAACTCTGGTGATCCAAGGCGATGCTGTGGAACAGAGTTATGATCGCCTCCTGAAAGGCAGAGCTAGGGCTTCCTCCTTTGTTGCCTTTCACCCCTCTCCTGACACTGTGTGTCCCCGCCATCCTCTTCCTGTTATCGCTATTAATCTCCTTGTCTGATTCCTGTATGAAGTGTCAGCTTCTCGAGGGCGAGGACTCCGCTGTCCATCCTCAGCCAGGCCTCACTACCTTCACACACTACGTCCTCCCCCCGACTCCTCCATATAGTGGGTGCCTGGCATTTGCCGAACACAGCAGAGCTGTAGGGGTCCCTGCACCCCGCCTTGGGGGCTCAGCTATTCCCAGTAGATCACTCCTACTGTGGGCATCGACGCTCCTGGCCATACCCGCTTGTCCCTTGTGTGTGGGTAACAGTGGCATTGACAAATCGGATGGAGCCCTCTGAAGAGACGCCAGTTGGCACCCCTGGCAGTGAAGGCACATGAGCTGATTTTGCCTGTGGGTTCAGGGTTGTTGGTGCTGGCACGCGCCCTGGAGAGCAGGCTCACCAGGATCCTTCTGGAATGAGAGGAGCAGCAGCTCTGTCCCCCTTGCTGCTCATCACCGGGTCCAGCTGTGGGATAAGGGTGCCTAATACTCAGAAGCCCTGCCCAGGCTCAACAGTAAGGCTCTGCAGAGAAACGATTCCAAGACTCTGGCTGTGGGCTGGTGTTGGCCAGCCTGACTTCAGAAAGAAATGGCTTTGAGCCGAGAGGGTGAAGAATGGCACTTGAAAACACAGGAAATTGGGTTTTGTGACAAGTCATCAATTTTCTCCTTTTCCTCTATCCCACCACCAAGAATGAATAAATAAATAAGTAAATAAATAAATAAATAAATAAATAAATAAATAAATAAACAAAAGCCACTCAATATTTCAGCCAATTAAAGAAGTAGCAAAAAAACCCCATTTGCAATGTGGGAAAAGATACCGCCCCGAGACGTGTGTGTCTCCTCCCCAATAGCAACGCTGAGCAGAGGAGTATTGATTTCCGATAAACTGCAAGTGTGGGCAGTGTGTGCAGGGTGTGACATGTGGTCTCCCAGATGTCTGAGCCGCTGTGCATCCCTGAATATGACTTCTGCTGCAGGGGCAGAACCTGATTTCAGACTTCCTGGTCCCATCCCTACTGTTGTCCTAAGCGCCGGGACGCCACCCTCTGTCTCCCAGACCATGATATTTTCTTTTCCATGAATCTCTCACTTCCTCTTGCGACCCTCCAACTCATCACTCACATGACAGCCAGAGTGACCTGTTCACAAGTATAAATTAGACCCCATCACACACAGCCACACAGCCTTTATTTTCTGCTGCTTGATGACGCCAATCTCTTTCCCACACAGGAATTTTTTACACATTTTCTTCCTCCCCCTCGCTCTTCACTGGACTAATTTCTCTGCCTCCTTCAGGTTCAACCCAGAGATTACTTCTTTAAAGACTCATTCTCTGTCTTTCCTACCCAAAATTTCTTTTTTTTTTTTTTTGAGACTGAGCCTCAAGCTGTCACCCTAGATAGAGTGCCCTGGCATCACAGCTCATAGCAACCTCCAATTCCTGGGCTCAAGCCAGTCTCTTGCCTCCGCCTCCCAAGTAGCTGGCACTACAGGTGCCCGCCACAACGCCCGGCCATTTTTTGGTTGCAGCCGTCATTGTTGTTTGTCGGGCCTGGGCTGGATTCAAACCCGCCAGCTCAGGTGTACGTGGCTGGTGCCTTAGCCCGTTGAGCCACAGGCGCCAAGCCTCCTACCTAGATTTTGTCCTTTCCATTATTATTTGCCCTCTTAGTCTCCTATGCTTTTCCTTCATGGCATGTATTAAAATTTGTAATTGTAATTTGTTTTTTTACTGTTCTTTTTATTTTAATTTTTTTGAGACAGGGTCTCACTCTGTTGCCCGGGCTAAAGTGCAATGGTGTCATCATAACTTATTGCAACCTTGAACTCCTGGACTTGAGTGATCCTCCAGCCCCAGCCTTCCGAGTAGCTGGGACTACAGGTGCACACCACCAGACTTGGCTAATGTTTTCTTTTTTTGTAGAGACAGGGTCTCTTTATATTGCTCAAGTTGATCTCAAACTCTTGGCCTCTAGTGATCCTTCTCGTCTTAGCTGAAAGTGATGGGATTGTAGGCATTCGCCCCGGTGCCCAGCCTGTTTACTGTTTTACTCTCCCTCCATACTGGAAACGACACGGGGAAGAAGCACTCTCTGGGTAGTCATTACATATCTAGGGTCTAGTACTGTGTCTGTTGCATAGTAGGTGCTCATCAAATATTTGTTGAATGAAAGAATCTGCAATGAATTACTTTCAATATAATAACTCAAACGGGCTGGAGGTCGAGCTTAGATGCTTTGGGTAAGAGAGTGGGAGAAAGTCTTGTTACATGATGATTTTTTTACCTGTTGAGTTACGTGAAGGTCAAGGACTGGAACTAAGACTTAAGTTCTGTCTAACTTGGAGTTTAGACATACACGCATGCCTGACAGAGAAAAATGGATTCTTCAGAAAAAATCATCCTGAGATAGGATTTCTGAGCACGAGCACTGTTGGTATTTGGGGCTAGATAATTGTTTGATGCAGGGGGATGTCTTGTGCTTTGTAAGACTTTAGCAGTATTTCTGGCCTCATTAACACCCTCCCAGTGGAGACAAAAACATCTCCAGACACCCCAAATGTACCCTGGGGGCACACTTGTCCCTAGTGAAGAATGACTGCCCTAAAAGAAGCCCAGCAAACAGATCCCAAGACATGGATGTCAGCATTATCCTCTCCCTAACATCCCGTGGGCTTGCACAGTCTTATAAGGTGGGCCTTGGGTCGCTAATAATTATGTAATTTGGGCTCAAGCATTTTTGCTACGGAACCCTCCCTGCCTGCCGAGCATAACATTGAAGAAGCCATCTCCTCCTGTCTTTAAGGGGCAATGGTTTCACCCCATATCAGCCATAACATTCTAGACACAGATTCAGAGTTTTCTGAAAACCCTGTGGAGCTGCCAGGGTCTGCGATGGTGCTGCTGTGGCGTGAAGTGGCAGTTTTCACAGATTCCCAGGTAAGACTACTGCTTATAAAGCATTCCCAGAAATTCCCCCAAAATATGTTGGCAGGAGGATTTTATGAAATGGTGGTACTAACCAAAGCAACCTATACATTCAATATAACCTCTATTTAAAAAGCAATGCCATTTTTCAAGAAATAGAAAAAAACTTTTAAAATTCCTATGGAACCAAAAATAAAATAAAAAAAAAAAAGAGCCAAACAAGCCAAAACAATCCTGAGCAAAGAGAACAAAGCTGGAGCCATCACACTACCTGACTTCAAAATCTATTATAAGCCTGTAGTAACCACAACAGAGTAGAGACAAAAAGATGATAATCATTTGGTCTCTGCCCTTGAGAACTCTATTCTTAAATATTACTTGTCTAGTGTGTGTCGAGCTTTGTGTTGGAGCTTGTGCAGTAAGAGATAAGAAACATGACCCGATCTTCAGGGACTGGGCCAGAGTTTAGACACACCTGCAATTTCTCATTAGTGCTACGATAGCTGCGCGTACAAGGTGTGCAAGGTGAGGGTCCTTCCGCTCAGCGCTCAAGTGTGGTCATGAAAGGCTGCCAATTAAAGATAGCATGGTCCATCTGGGCAGGTGGCTGTTTGATGAGGTGTGCCTTTAAGGAGACCCCTAGGAGGGGGGTGCTGGGTGTCAGAGGGCTCCTCCGGTGAGGGGCGAGGGTCCGTTTGGCTGGCATGGGAGGCAAACCATGGAAATAGTTAGGAGTGAAGTAGAGAAAAGTAGGTCAGGGCTAGACCCTGATGGCCATCATGCTGGGCTATTGAGTTTGGACGCTATTCCATCGGAAGTGGGGTTCTCCGTGGCAGGATTTTGGCAGAGACAAGATATGATCTCTCTCTGACTCAGAAGTGATTTCTGCCTACTTTGGCCTCCTCCCTCCCACACCCACTAGCAATGTCAGTATCCTCAGCTGGCCAGAGTGATTCTCACTAAGCTTTACTTTTTCTTCCCTGTCTCTTGCACATTCCATTTCTTCACCCCCCCTCCCCCGCCCCCTAGTGTGTACTATTCAGGTGTCAAAACTCCTAATACGTTTTGACAGAAATAACTTGATGACATTCTGGGAGGAAAAAAACACTTCAGAGAGTAAATCGTTGAGCTGTTTAACTTCTGCCAGAGGCCATGGGATCTAGACTGGGAGATTAGCATATAGATGACCTTGCTTTCTGTTCTTGATTCATCTCTGGTGAGAACCCACAGTTTCCAAGTTCTCCTTACATTATCAGTTCTTCAGGCCAGGGGCCCCCAGCCCCTGTTCCTGAAATAAGAGTAGGGAGACTCTCTGGAGATACAAAAGATGCCGCCAATTCTCTGAGCCTGATAAACCTGCAGACTCATTAAACCAGAGGAAAGGAATGAGCCAGTGCAGGCTTTGCAAGGAGTGGGGAGCAGGAGCCAGGAGGCGTGCCTGGCTCTCCACTGGGCCTGCACCTCAGTTTCCCTCTGGACAAGACCTCTTCAAAACCTGGCTGTCTTTGTAGTGACTTAGCTTAGCTGCTAAGGGGAATCATTCACTGATTCACTCAAAACACATTGTGCATGCGGTTAGTTTTAAGGACACAAAAAATGGAAAATCACATCTCTGCTCTCAAGGGTAAGACAGTTATGACGGTATCTAAGTGGAGAATGGAGCCACTTTCTCTTCCAAGCAAAGCAACTGGGTCAAACTGATTTTAGTATGGTTTGTCTTTAGATAGAAAAGCTTGCTTTGCCAGGTGTGTTGTGGCTCATGCCTATAATCCTAGCACTCTGGGAGGCTGAGGCGGGGTGATTGTTTGAGCTCAGGAGTTTGAGACCAGACTGAGCAAGAGTGAGACTGAGTCTCTACTAAAAATAGAAAAAATTAGCCAGGCATGGTGGCACATGCCTATAGTTCCAGCTTCTGGGGAGGCTGAGGCAAGAGGATCGCTTGAACCCCGGAGTTTGAGGTTGCTGTGAGCTATGATGCGTTGGCACTCTACCCAAGGTGACAGAATGAGACTCAGTCAGAAGGAAGGAAGGACGAGCTTGCTTTAAGCTAAAACAGGCTGGCCAATGCATTTTTGAAGTCTCAGCCCAATACGGCCTCCCTGCGAAGCTATCCTACCTAATCAAGGTAGGCCTAAAGGCCCCATTCTGAAGCATGGGGTCCTTCATTTCTGCCCTTTCTCACCGGGTTACAGTAATAGTGACAGGTCTGCCGGGAGCGCTTTGAGACTGGGGATATGCTTTTCTTCTTTGAGTCTTCAACTGACAGCACAGGACCTGGCAGATGGTATACCTCGCATTCAGTGTTACTGGTCAAGTCCAGAGACCGGTGGGCTGGTACCTAGATTGTGGTTAGTCAGTAAATGCAAACTAAATCCAAGTGACCTTGGGAGTGTTGGCACTTAATCTGGTAAATTTAAGGAGAGGTGTTTAAGGTAGGACAGTGACACCTAGTGGTGGAAGAAGGCCCTCACTGATCCTTCCCCATCCGGCTCATCTCCGACCTCCTGTCCCTTGGCCGGTTGGGACCCTTGTGACACCAGTGGCTCCTGAGGGAGCAAGTGTGCTCTCCCAGGCTTCCACAGGACAGGATGCTGTGGTCTACTGATCTCCAGAGTGGATGGATGAATGGATGACCTGACCGTGAAAAACATGAACACCATACCTATAATTAATGATATTGTGTTGTACACTTAAAAGTCTGCCAAAAGGGTAGATATGATGTAAAATGTTCCTATTCCAATTACCACGAACACATACATGCACACACCGCTCTAAACACACCAACGAACCAAACCAAAAAAGTTCAAGAAACTCAGTCTAATTCTGTAACAGGACCAGATTAGATGATCCAAGAGGTCCCTGATCAATCCCCTCTGAGGCCAGAGAGGAAACAGGACCAGCTTAAATACACACAGAAGACTAGTCAGGGCCAGGGCAGGAGCTGATAGACTTTGACAGGGGCCTGGTGGAATTATGCTATGATGTACAGAAAGGTAACCTTGGAGAGAAACAAATCCATGGGAGGGGAAGCTCGAGGATGCCTCAGAGGGAACTCACACCCTCCGCTTGGGGAATGGAGACAAGGATGGGATGAGCCCCTTGAAGAAGCCTGTCTTCCTTGCCAGGCTGCACCTGTGTCCTTCCCCCTGACCTCTCAGGGTCAAGTGCAACTCTTTCCCCTTCTAAAGGACTGCTTGGGCAGTTCACACTGGCCCTGTGCGGCAAATGATTCTGCCAGTAGCAGTGGTGGAAAGCCTGGGGTGTATTAGAATCATCTGAGGGGCTCTGGCACTTACAAGAGGCTGTCCCAGTCCCAGATGCCAAAACCATCACAATGGAAGGAGCCGGACATTGTGTACTGTGAGAGGAGCCTGGGCGAGATGCCGGGAGGAATTCACCAGGGGGACCCCTGTCAAGGGCTCTGCTAGGAGGGCCTGTCCGCTGTTGTGCTGTATGGCCTGCCCAATGGAGTTGTCTCAGTGAAGCTGCCATCAGTCGTTTCCTGGATGCCTGGCGGGGTGGGTGCTCCAGTCTCTCGGACCCCTCTGACTCCAGGTTTCCACATGTGTTCTCCTTCTCTGCCACGTGCTTTGTCTGCCTGACTTTTCAATCGATTTCTCCCTGAGACACAAGTTCCTCATTTCTTCCTTCCTCACAGGCTGACTGGGTCTCCACACAGCTGGGAGAGGTGGGGAGCAGCTACCTTTTGCTTCCAGCAAAACCTATCATTGCAAACACAGCATGGAACCCGCTTGCTGTCAACTTGCTGAAAGTGCTTGCTGGAAAGATGTGATATCAAGATGCTCCAGAGAGATGCCCTTGCTGTCCCCTCTTCTGTTGTTGTTTGGTTATTCATTTTAGCAGTTAAAAGATTCTTATGTAGTAATTATTTTAATGTCCCTGCGAATGCATATATTTCAAAAACAAATGAAGGCATGAAGGCATGCAGAAAATATCCAAATGCAAAATGACTTGTTCTAAATAGCAAACATCTATATTTGGCTAATTTGTCTAGCATTCATTGCAAATATTTAGGGACCATTAACTGGGCCTTGGGAGCCTTGAACTGTGCTAAGCACTTTATGCTCTTGTTTTTGTTGAATCCTCACAACAACACCGCACAAAGTAGAGCATTTTATTATCTCATTTGCAGTGGTGACTTGTCTAAAACTACAGTGCAGATTGTCAGGTCCTTGAGGGAAGGACCCTGGCCTTATTTCCTGCTGTCTCCATTTACCTGGTACAGATTCCCAGCATGATAGGGCCAAAGAGATACTGGTGAATGAGGATGGTGACAATGACAAATGATGACTTCTGACTGAGGCAGGAAGCCTCTCTCACTCCACCATTTACTCTTTTCCTCTGACCCTACATGTAATCTGGACTAAGATCCTCCTTTCCTTCAAGTCAGGACAGATGAAAGTGCCTTGATTCTGTTGTTGCCTCAGTTTTATTATCCATAAAATGGGGATAAAAATATGACTATAGGGGAAATGAGACATAAACGTACAACATGGGTGGGAAAATACTCTTTAAATTGTTGATCGTTCTACATATAGGAGATCTTATTTCTATTAATGCTAAATACTAATAATAATGTTCACACCCAACAGAACTGTGATTTTGTCTTCTTTGCTTCCATCTTGGTATTTCAAAGGTAGAAAGCAACAACTTCAGCTTCCTTTCCTTCCCTTGACAAAGCTTGTCTTTTGAGCCTATTTTCTTGCTGTGAATGAGAAAAACTGATTTTGAATGTCAAAGCTGAATATTATATTTTTAGCATTACAACCCAAATTACCCATAACCCACACATAGATGCCTTTGGCTGAAGATTCTCTTATTATACATGAAATGGGTGCTAATCAAAATGTAGTTCTTAGTCAAGGGTCTATCCACAGTGTTTTATTGCTAACCCGTAAAAAGATAAACTTAGAAATTAACAGTAAGCATCTACAGATGTTTTACAGAAATTTTATAGAAATATTTTTATGACCGTTGATTCTAATAATAACATGTGGCTTGTGCTTTGTTCTTTTAAGTTTTTAATAATACATTTTGATTTCATTTTCCAAAAGTATGCGTTTGTGGTGGATTGGAAATTTAAAAAATACATCATTTACTAATGGTTGTTTTAAAAGTCCTGCTTTATACCTGAAAAGGAGGGAATAGATTTCTAACCTTTTAGGCTAAGGACTCTCCTCAGCCCTGTGAAAAACGTGTTTACCTCCTCTGCAGGGACCGTGCAATGTGTAGAGTCAAGGCCCCGACATTGGCAGTCACAAAAGATTGCATACTTCTTCCCCCAGGGAATTTCTGTGTGAACTCACTTTCCACTTGCAAACTCACAAAGGCCACTCAAGTGACTATTTCCCCAACAATAATAAAATTTGCTCCTTGATGACTCCTGGCCTTCTTCTAGATACAGAAGTAAATGGCGACATATTATGTATATTGCTGACTGCAGAGAGGTTAGGTAACTTGTCCTAGGCATATAGCACAGCCTAGAACCCAGATTTAAACCTAGCTGTGCTCACGCTCTTTCCAGTTGTCCACAATTAGGCAGATTCCCAGGGTCCCCCAAGATGCACCGCACCATCTCTGCAGAGAGTCACAGAATCTGGAGAAAGGTGGGGGCAGGCAGACAGACCTCCTCGGGGAGGGCAGAAGGGAGGGGAGGGGTCAGAGATGGCAGACATTGCTATGGGCTGATGTCTACCCCCTTTCCCGACTCATATGTTGAAGTTCTCAGAATGTGATCTTGTTTGGAGACAGGGTCTTTTCAGAGGTATTTAAGTTAAAAGATCATTAGCATGGGCCCTAACACACGATGTCTGGTGTCCTTCAGAAAGCGGAGAGTGTCTCATACAGAGTGGGGTGATGACTCACAGCAAGGAGATGACTATCTACAGCCACGAGAGAGGCTGGGAGTGGACCCTTCCCTCACAACTCCCAGAGGGAACCAGCGCTGCCAGCACTTGACCTTGGACCTCCAGCTTCCAGACGGTGGGACCATACGTTTCTGAGGTACTTTGTTACAGCAGCTCTAGCAGACTGATACAGACATCCTGGACTGAAAGCGGGATGACAGAGCCTCTCAGATGTGATAACATCATCAAAGATCCTACAGGCAGCTGATTTCCCCCCTGGGGGAGGGAGAAGGCCCTCACCTGGCCCAGCTTGGGGATAGCACCTTGCTCCCTTAACATTTACCGACTGGCCTGAGGGCAGAGGGAATGAGGATGTTCTTTGCGAGCCTGTCAGCTTCTTGCCTGGTTCCAGCCCCACTGCGTTGCCTCCTGGTGAGATTTTGGCCATGTCCTTTTCTTAGGCCTGATCTCTACAGTCGTTTTACAAAGCCATTCTCACCAGACACAGCTCTGTTGGCCTTGAATGTATTCCCAGTGCTGAACTGGATGGGGCGCACTTTTGAAATAATGGCAGGGTTTTAGCCCAGGCCCGCATCCATTTCCTTTTGGAAACAAGCAGACCCGCTACATCCAGCACTAAAATATTCCTCTGTTGGAGGGAAAGGCCATCCAAGGAGGCAGCCATTTGTGTTCTGAGGAGGAACAGGGCTGTGAGGGTTCCTGGGCAGGCCATGGGAATAGGAACCAAGGCAGATTCAAATGCTCTGCTTCAGAAAGGATTATTTTTGTAGATACTACGTGCTATTCTGGCTTGAGGGTCCCTCTGACTATAGGAAGAGGCTCTATGAGCCTTTTCCAGAGACTTCTCAAGGACTTCCTCAATCACCCTATGGAAAAACAAATTAATTTTTTAAATTTGGGGGCATAAAGATTTCTCTAGAAGAATATTTTCCCTTTTTTATGGAAGTGGGCATTGTTGTGGTCTTCAAAGATGGTTAATGCTGGGTGCCACTATTTTGTCTTCTGGATTAGTTTTTCTCTCAATCAGCTGCATTAGAATCACCTTGAAGTTTAAACAGTAAATATTTCTGGGTTCTCACATCCTGAAATACTGATTCACAAGCCTGGATGTTTACCTAGGAGTTTGTCTTTTAAAGATATATCCAGGTGATTGTGACACATGGCCAGATCTTCTCATTTCTACCTTGTTACTACATATCTGTAAATCATTCACAAATATTCATTGAACACTTTCCTGTCCTAGAAACAGGACAAAGATGTAGGCAGAGAGATTAAAGGCACAGTTTTCATTCTCAGGTAGTCCACTTTAATGGGGAAGACACACGGGGAACAGACTTCTACCTACCATACAGAACCATGATTGCTTGGGTAAATTAGACCCGGGACTAATTCAATGTCTCTTCAATGTCTAAGAACATTGATTCTGCTTTTGTGGATGCATGAGGAAGGAAGGCATTGTCTTTCAACTAGGGGTGATTTTGGCCCCAGGAGATACGGTAATGTCTGGAGACATTTTTGCTTGTCATATTTGGTAGAGGTACTGCTAGGGTTTAGAAGGTAGAAGCCAGAGACAGAGGCTGCTAAATACCCTGTAATGCCCAAGAATGCACCCTACGGTAAAGAGTCATCTGCCCCTATATGTCAGTAGTGCTGAGCTTGAGGAAGTCTGGGTTAGGAAAGGCTTACAGGGGGGATGAAAATGATCAAACACACAAAGTGGGGAATCCAAGACAGAGGAAACAGAATTTCTGAAAGCTCAAAGACCTTGGACAGAGCACATATTGGGATCTAGGTGACAATAAGCAAGTTGGCAGTGAAAGAAGAGGCCAGAGAGATTGAGTGGCGTTTGAGTTTCTTGCATTGGAGAGTGGAGTTCTCCTTCAAGGCTAGGGTAAGCCTCTAAAGGCTAAGTGGCCAATTATGAAAGCAAATTGCATTTTGGAAATATTGCTCTGTATTGATACAATATTGTATTGATACAAGGTGAGGAATCCACTAAGATGGAAGGATGGGGGCTGGGCATATTCATATCTCTGAACGAAGAGACAAAGACAAGCCTTTCCAGACTCAGATTAAATCTAAGAGCTGAGGAAATATGCCAGATAGGCAAAGCAGAGGGAGACTGAGGGGACTGTGGGGAACCCAGAGCAGTTAAATGACTTGCTCAGTGATGCACAGTAATTTTTGGCAGGTGTGGAAGTTTTGGCAGATGCTCTTAAATATACACATACTGTAACAATGACTTTATATCATGGGAATGTAGAAACACCTGCTGAAGTTCCCAAACACTACACATAGGTGAATTTCCTCCATGATTGTAAGAACTGGGTGGTCATCCTTATTAGGATAAGTGATATTTTATTTCTCATATAAATCCTAACATTTTTGAATTTGAAAACTGAGGTGCAATATAGTTAATCCCATAGCTAGTAAATCAGCTAGCTATTGCTGCACAACAAAATACCTCTCTCTCCGATAAGTGACTGCTCATGAGTTTATAGGTAGCTGAATGTCTTTGCCGATCTTGATTGGGATCTCTTACATGTCTGGATACATGGCAGAGAACCTCAGCTCTGTTTTACATGGTCTTCTCAGGAAACCTGAACATTCTCAGAGCTATGGTAGAAATGCAATAGAGGAAGCAGAAACGCATGAACATTTTTTCATGTCTCTGCTTCATGTTTGCTACTGTCCTGTTGGTCAGTGTAAGTCCCACAGCCGAGGGCAGAGTCAGAATGGGAGGAGACTAACTGAACAGATACTGTCTGCTGCTAATGAGGGCCATTAAGTCACTCTGTCTCCTCAGCAAGTATTGGCAGAGCCAGGATTTGAGCTGGATTCTTCAGATCCAAAATGTGTGCTTTTTCTACTAGACTTTCCTGCTTTGATAATGAGTATGAGATAAAGAAAAATGTAGGGTGCTGGCCCCATATACCGGAGGTGGCAGGTTCAAACCCAGCCCCAACCAAAAACTGTGGGGGGAGGCGGGAGGAAGATCAAGAAAAAAAGGATGTGAAATCCTTACTGATGATTTGTTTCAGCTTAAAATGATTGGAATCCATAAAAACACATTTATGTAGATTATCTTAACTGAGGCTTAGAACAACCCTATGATGCTGGCAGGACTAACATCTTTATTCAAAGAAAAAAAGATGTTGGCTTGCTGGGTGCCCCAGCACAGAAGAGAGGAAGAGTAGTGGGCGAGTGAATACGTCCTAAAATGATGCCCAGACCAGTTTTCTATTAAAAGAGGGGAATGATAGCTCCAAAGGCATTCTCCAGATCGTGGATAACATCAGTACCTGCCAGGTGATTGCCAAATCTGTAAGAATCACCCTGGGTTCCCATGGCATGGACGAGTTTACTGTGGATGGCTAACAATTTCTAATGGTGGGGCTACATTCTGAAACTCTTAGGTGTTCTTCATCCCACCGCAAAGACTTTGGTGGACATTACTAAATCCCATGCTGCTGAGGTTGGTGTGGGCAGTGACCTTGCTGGCTGCAGAGTTTCTGAAGCAGGTGAAACTACACATGGAGGAAGGTTTGCACCCCCAGATCATCATCTGAGCTTTCCACACAGCCCCCCAGCAGGCAGTTAACAAGATCAAAGACATCACCGTGACCCTGAAGAAGACAGATAAAGTGGAGCAGAGGAAGCTGCTAGAAAAGTGTGCCACAATTGCTCTGAGTTCCAACCTGATCTCCCAGTAGAAAGCCTTTTTTGGTAAGATGGTGGTTGATGTGGTGGTGATGCTTGATGATTTGTTTCAGCTTAAAATGATTGGAATCTGGAAGGGACAGACTGGAGCAGCCCTAGAGAATTCTCAGCTGGTAGCTGGTGCTCCATTCAAGAAGATGTTCTCTTATGCTGGGTTTGAAATGCAATATGTAATCCCATGATTGCCTTTTGAAATGTTGAACTCCAGTTAAAAGCTGAGAAAGATAATGCTGAGATCAGAGTCCACACAGTTGAGGATTATCAGGAGATCGTTGATGCTCAGTGGAACATTCTCTAAGACAAGTTAGGGAAGACCCATCATTCTGGAGTCAAAATTGTCTAGTCCATAATCCTCACTGGAGATGTGGCCACCTAGTACTTTACTGGCAGGAACATCTTGTGTGTTGGCTGAGTACCAAGAAAGATCTGAGAGAATGACGATGGCCTATGGAGGCTCAATCCAGGCCGGTGTGAACACTCTGTCAGCAGATGTCCCTGAGTTGCTACCAGGTGTTTGAAGGCACCCAATTGGAGAAGAAAGGTACAATTTTTTCACTGATTGCCAAGATATGCACCTTCATCCTCAGTGGCCATTGCTGAGCAGTTTATGGAGGAAATGGCACCGTCCTTGCATGATACCATCATGATGGTCAGAAGGGTCATCAGGAATGATCCGTTAGTTCTGGGGCCATTGAGATGGAGCTTTCCAAGTACCTGCAAGTTTACTCAAGAATGACTATTCCAGGAAAGCAGCAGCTATTGGTTGGGGCATATGCCAAGGCCTTGGAGAGTATCCCATGCCAGCTGTGTGATAATACTGGCTTTGATGCCACAAACATCCTCAACAAGCTGTGGGCTCAGCATGCTCAGGTGGGCAATAGTATGGGTGGACATCAACAACGAGGACACTGCTGACAACTTCGAGGCCTTTGGGTGGGAGCCAGCTCTAGTATGGATCAATGCCCTGACAGCCACCTCAGAGGCAGTGTGCCTTATTGTGTTAGTAGATGAAACCATCAAGATGCCCTGCTTGACTGTGGACACTCAGCCAGCAGCTGGCCAGGGCTTGGGTTATGGCCATCTCCTTTGTGAGGCTCCGCATCCTTCACACGACTGGCTGGCTGCAGGATGTGTTTGCTTTCCCTGGCCTAATTAATTGGTGTTATAAAGAGAGGGTACTGATTGACCCACTCTATTCTCAGTTGAGGTTGTTCAAACAAAACTTAAGACTTAGGAAAAAAAAAAGCAAAGAAATATTTGGAAATATAAAGGGTTAATTTCCTTTGTAAACAAAGAGTGCTTAGGCATCAATAAGAAAAAGATAACTCCATATTAGGGCTGAGTACATTGGATACTTTTTCTTCCATTCTTGAGATACTTTGCTAAGAAGAACATGTTCCAGCTCTAAAAACAACTTTTTAAATGAACTTCTGGGTGGGCTGGAGAAAGATGTGAGACGGGTGAGGAGACACTCGAGGGATGTGTTCGAATGCTATGGAAATGACCTAGCACCTAGCGTCTGACAGCCAGGCAGAGTTGAAGACAGACAATAAGAGATGAGATGTGGTATAAAGCTCCAAAAGGGAGGGGAGCAGGAGGTCCCGGCCAGGAGCAAGAGCTTGGCCTTGGACGGGGAAGAAGGGCAGGCACTCCATTTCAAGAAAATTCTGGAGGAGGAAAGAATGGATCAAAATCTAATGGGGACAGTGAAGATCCAGAAATGGGAAAGTAAGGTGGGGTTTTTTTTTTTTCTAGAATAGCTGCAATTATCTTTTATGAAATCAGGAGTAATAGTAGAAAATAAAATTGTGAACTATCTTCTAATTGATTCAGTCTTGAATACTAACTAGTTGCCAAAGATACCTGAGGATTCAGTTGATGAACTTTGACCTTTGTGTTTTTCTGATGGCTAATAATGTTTTTAGTAAAACTGCTGAAATGGTTTTAAAAATTCCAAATAATCGTTTCCAGCCACCTATAAATAAATCATTTCACAGTGCTGAAGTGGAGTTTGGGAGTCCCCTACCCAAATGTAAACAGAACCCTCTCCCAATTCACTTTTCTTTTTCTTTTTTTTCTTAACCTCCTTCAATAGGATGCAATACTTCCTTTACTCTCTGAAAATTAGAGAGAGTCAATGACTTTGTGTGATCTCCACAGATGGATGCTGGCTTGCATTTTTTTTTTTTTCCAAGATAGAGTCTCATCTTCTTGCCCCTGGTAGAGTGCTGTGGCATCATAGCTCAAAGCAACATCAACCCCCTGGGCACAAGCCAATCCTCTTGCCTCAGCCTCCCAAGTAGTTGGGACTACAGGTGCCCACCACAACACCCAGCTATTTTTCAGAGACAGGGTCTCACTCTTGCTCAGGCTGGTCTCAAACTCCTGAACACAAGTGCTCTACCCACTTTAGCCTCCCAGGTTACAGGCCTGAGCCACAGTGCCTATCCCCAAAAGATACAGAAATTAAAATAATGAATTCCCATGTATCTAGAATCAACAAATACCAGCAGTCATATTTACTCCAGATTTACTCCAAGGCATAAATCATAACCGGTAGAGCTGAAGTTTCCTTGAGCGTGGAAAAGTCAGCAGAGAGAACTTGAAGATGCAGCAGAGAAGGGATAATCAGTTGACCAAGGTCCCAGAGAGGCAGTTGGTGACTCAAGGCAGTTCTGAGGAGAAACGGTGCAGAGCACAAGGAAAAGATTAGCCTAGGACACAAAGGAGGCCTCCTGTTTCTTTAGCAGAAGGGAAGAAGGCAGGACGATTCCAAGCTGGCAGCAGGGAGTCTAGGGAGTTTTTTTCTGTGAGATAGAAACTCCCAGAAGCCCGTCCATTTGTCGAGCCTCTAGGGGAAGTTGGTATGCCTGGGAGCTTGAAGACAACGCAGACTTCAAACAAACTTTGAAGTCTTCAAAACAGACTTTGCCTCTTTGGTGCAGGAGGCAAAAAGGAACTCGGTGTGGCTCTACAATAAGTGGGTGCTCTGGTCTCTTCCAGATGTGAATCACAACGCCTACCCTCGAGTTGACCCAAACCACTGGAAATGCATCCAGTGCAAAGCACGAATTCTTGGATCAGGGTGCTTCAAGGCAAGGTCAGCCTTTATAATGTGGTTCTATTTACGGGCTGGGAAGCTGGATGGATGAAAAATTTCAGTGTTTTTCCTCCTTGTGAGTTGTGACATAGCTGCTCTGCTTTAAAGATGGCATTTTGCCAGCATTAATCAATTTCACCGTTGATGGCAGTTTTGAGGAAGAAATGGTGACAACCAGTCCAAAGTCTTGAGTATTTTAATGCCAAAATGCTGTAAAATCATCAAATATCACCACTGAAAAGGACTTTAGCAATCATTTCATACAAACGTTAACCCAGAACAGGGGGTCATGCAAAAACATTGCATAATTGCATTTACTGATTTTTCCATCCTCTGTGATTTGGGATTTTCTTGTTCCCAGCATTTTCTTGTTCTGTGTCAGAATAGACTTGACTATGACAAATATAAAATACCACGAATAGTCATTGCCAGGGTGGCAGCAGCGTTTACTGTTTAGAGAAGGTTCTGAAAAGTACTTGCCCTCATGGATTTCCTTTAGCACAGGAACAGTAGGGGGAAACTGCTGGTCCTGTTTGTAGCTATGTCCTGGTTGGCTGAAGTTTGCCCTCCGGTAGGTGTCTTAAGAAGGGCCCTTGGGAACACAGAGTTCTTGCAAGTCCAGAACTTCCTTTTGCCTTTATCCTTGAGAGGCAGTTTGCCTAGATTATCCCACCCCAGATGGCTAGCTGCAGTTTCCCCATCCTTTCCTCCCGGGACCCTTTCTCACTTTGAAGAAAGGTGGCATAACTAATTTGGGGTAAGGATAGTTCCCAATATTACTTGAAGGGCTATGATGTTTTTAAGTTAATTCAGTGTAATTATACTATTAATATTACATATTTTTTTTATTTATTCCTTTGGGGAGAAATAGTGTCTGTCCTCTGAGATCTTGTTATGTTAGAACAAGAACAAAATGGTCTTGGATGACACTTTTCTGGAAATTACACTTCCAACTTGTTTGCTGTTTGAGAATCAAAACAATACAAGCTACTCTGTAGACCAACCCGTGTTTGGCTGGAGTTCAGCAGTAATTGTTAACGCTCCACTCTGATTTGCTGATGAGTATTGATCCTGGGTCCCTGGGGAGAGTAATGGAACCCTCAGAAGTCCTCTCTTTACCCTGAAGGGACTTGGTGACAGCTCACTGCTGTGCTCAGTCTGTGGTAATGTAACACTCTTATTAACTTGAAGGGACTTTCTTTGTTAAACTTCAATGTGAGTTAAATGAGCAACTGGTATTGTTAGTTTAAGGATAAAGAGCTTTCCTACTGCAACCCCATTTTATAGGCAGGTCAGGTATAAAAGTTCGCTGTATCTCATTTCACAGATTAGAATTAAGGTCTATTCTCAGTTTATACCCATTGTACGGGGGAGGATAATGAGAATCATCCTGCTCAGAGATGTCTGACTTCAAGAAAGCTATTGTTTTTGATCTTGGGGTCACCTTGAGAAATGTTCCCGTCCCTGTATTAACTTTTCTCATTAAAAATTGAAACATACCTAATCCTAAGTGAGGTGAAGGCAACACAGTGGGATCATGAACTCTCGGAGTTGGAAATGACAGCAGAAGTCTTCTAACCCCATTGCCTAATTTTCCAGATGAGGAGAGAACAATACAAGTTTACTAAAAGGCTTGCGAAGGTCAGATAATCAGTAGCTGTGAGAATAAATTCAGAACCAAAACATGGCTCAGGGTTCTTGTTATATTTTTTCACCTGATCCTAATCTTGGTGTGGAGGACATAGAATTCCAGACCTAAAGCCTTTAACAGAATATAATTTTCAAAGCAAAATGATTTAAGAGCCAAAGACGCACACTAACGGAACTCTGGTCTACTCAAAGACATTCTTGGTTTCCTGTAGTTTTAGGGTCTATTTGAAATCATTGCTTCCTGCCCTTCATACCATTGCAATAGCTTGGAGACTGATGATGTCAAGATTTCAGATCTAAAACACAAAATAACAAATCAATTCCATCTAATTCATCACACTTACTAAGTCAGTGAAGCCTGTGATCTCATACAGAAAAACAAATTGTTTCTTAGATGACTGTTGCGGAATAAAGGCATTTTGGAGGTCAAGTCTGTCTAGCTCTCCATCATCCTTTCGCCCACTGGGACTCTGCTCATTACAAAAGAGATGTTCCAGAAAGCTTACTTCACAAAATAAACGTTAGGCACAACGTGTAGTGAATTACACATTTCAGACGCCACGTGAATGCACCCACCGCTAGGAGGCAGGACAGGTATAAGAGTTTGTTGTATCTCATTTCACAGCTCAGAATTAGGGCCTATTCTCAGTACAGTCAAAAGAAAGACCTCAGCCCTCGGACTATCCACTCCTTACACCATCTTAGCTAAGTCCTTTGATCACTCTGTCCTCAGCTTCCTTCCTAATCTGTAAAACTGCTGTGATAACAGCCCCTCGTACAAACTAAAAGAACTTACACACACACACACACACACACACACGTATTCACAGTCAGTCTGGCACACAGTGAGACTAAATAGGTGTCTGTTATTCTTTTGGTTAATGTATCTGAAAGGGTTTCACCAAACTTAACTCACTTTAGGGAATGACAGCCTGAAAGAGGAGACTGAACTAGTTTTTTCCAAATGGAATTAGGAAAGAAAAATAAACAACGACATTTCCCCTGTGGTACAGAATTGCACAAGGGAGTGCGTCTGAGAGTAGGAGGGGAAGGGGGAAGGCTGCAGTGCGGTTGCAGAGAAGTTCGAGGGCATCGACTTTGCCTTTCAAGATCAATCACCTCCGCACTCATGTTTCCTGGTCACACCACCGCAGCTGAGCACAACGTTGGCCGAGCTGCCATTGAACTGTTGGGGTGCCAGTTTCCTAGAGGGCAAGTGAGCATATTAAGATGCATTAAGATTCTGAGATCTTATCTGAAGTCTATGACTTCAGGGAATTGCCTGATGTCACCCCGCCAATTAGTGATAGAACCACGGTTGGAATTCATCTTCTCTGACTCCTATTCCATTGTCACATCTTCCTCACGCTTGCTCCTATCACATCGTTGTTTTGGTTTTTGTTTGTTTGTTTGTTTCCACTGGGTCATTCTTTGCTCTTTTTAAAATTCAATTTTTTTAAATTAGATAATTGCTTTACACTAATCTCAAAAAAAATAAAAGCATGCATTCAATTTCAGTCATTTAGCTCATCAATATTTAAAAGGCAACAAGCTGTGCGTAAATAATAGTGAGTTAGGTTAGACCTAGTCTGACTTCTAGTTCTGTCATTTAAGAGCCAGGTGACCTTGGCCCGACCTCACTCTCTTCATCTAGGACATGGAATAAGACTTCCACTCTGGGATCGGATTAGGGTAAGATAGCATTTTTAGGGGACCTGATATCCTGCATCCCCCACCCCCCCCCTTGCTAGTCAGTAGCTTCTAGTTATAAGGAATTAAACTTTTTAAACTGAATCATAACAGAGTATTTTATCTGTGCCTCTGACCTAAGGGGATAAGGCACTAGGTCCATGGCACACGTGGAAGTGAGGCCTGCTCCTGTGTGAGGCCAGAGGAAGGCCAAGCCCACATAGGACCTGAGACAGGTGAAGGAGAGAGCATCTGAAGTGGGGCAGAGGAGGTCTGTGGGCCAGGTGGCTCCCCAGACAGGACATTCCAGAGGACCGGCTCGGGAAACACTCCCCCCCCAACTCTAGGGAGCTTGGAATGTCCACCAAAATGGACAGAAAACTAGTGTGGGGACAGCTGAGTAAAGTTCAATGGATTAGCAGAGACCAGATATCAGCAGAGTTAGAAGGGATTAAAAATTAGCAGCTCAGCGCCCATAACTCAGTGGTCAGGGTGCCAGCCACATGCACCGGGCCTGGTGGGTTCAAACTCTGCCCGGGCCAGCTAAACAACAATGACAACAACAGCAAAATAGCCAGGTGTTGTGGCGAGCGCCTGTAGTCCCATCTACGTGGAAGGCTGAGGCAGAGAATTACTTAAGTCCAAGAGTTTGAGGTTGCTATAACACTACGGCACTCTACCCAGGGCGCCAGGACGACAAGGTGAGACTCTGTCTCAAAAAAAAAAAGAAAAATTTCCTTGAGCCAGACAATCTAGCCTGAAGACTATAACCACAATTGTTCCTCTCCCATCCCCTAAGACAGTGGTTCTCAACCTTCCTAATGCCCCGACCCTTTAATACAGTTCCTGTGGTTGAGAACCACTGCCTTAAGGCAACTTGGTCTGTCTCCTTAGTTCTGCCCTTGAGAATTGTTCTAAGATTTAGTGGCTCCACCCTGATGACCTTTTTGTAATCAAAGGACCCCCTCTGTAATTGAGTCATGAGACTAGTAACTTCTTCATTCTCTAAACACACGCCCTAAAATCCTAAATAAAAACCTCCTGTGGGCTCGGATTGTGGGCACCGCTCTGCCTCCCTGTGGGCTGATGAGATGTCCTCTCTGGGGTCTCAGCATTTTTCACAAAAACTCTGCAGGTTCATTTCTTGGTGCAGTTTTGTCCTCTGTCTCTGGATGTTGGGGAAAGTCCCTTTTGGAGAATTCTCCGTCCACCTTGTTGCAGCTTCTTCCTGCACCACGGCAGAGACGAGCGTTCAGAAACAGGCTGTGGCACTTTGCCCTCTCGGGGACAGGTGTTCGAGGGTCAGGCTGACTTGCTCAGCAGTGTGGTGTGAACGCTCATCTTCAGCCAGGTGTGCAGCATCCCAGCTAACCTCAGGTCACGGAGCCGATATTTCCAGTATCGTGCCGGGCCACACTGGTCTTCATCCTCCACTTCTACCTGGCCACACTCTCCCACGGCTGTTCCCTTATTCAGTAGTTCTGTGTTTCTTCATTGAAAGGGAGTTGCACTGATACAGGATTCCCCCACTCAGGGCAGGACGGGAACCCCTTCTATTCTCTAGGTACAAGCAGGTTACCCTTTCCAGGCCACACCCTCTGAGCTCTAGCAAGGTGAAGAACAAAGCAGCCTGAAAGATTAGGGGTGCTTTCACCTTCTGTAGGGAGCACACACCCTAATTCCTTCCCTGAGGCAAAAACTGCAAAGACATAATACTATATAGACCCCTAGACAAAGGACCCCTGGGGAAGACTTCCAACTTTAGTTTTCCCCTTTGCTGGAAGCTCTGGTACTTTTTACTCTTTCTGTATTCCTGTCTAATCAAATCCTGTCTTATCTCTGATTTGTGGTCCGTGGGTTCATTCTTCGAATCCCGAAGACCAAGGACCTACTGAAGAAGAAATTCCGGTAACACCATTTTGGTGATATAACCTATCTGATTTTGCCTCCGAAGTTTCATTGGCCTAGAAAACATAATCTTCAGAGTTATCACACATAGTTCAGCTACACTCGCACCTAAACCTTTGAGTAAGTAAGTCAATGCTCAAAAACACATCCAATCACTTGATTACAGCACCTGGAAGTAGTTTATAACAATTGTATTGTTTCTGAGCATCTATTCACTCACTCAGAGAAGGAGACACATGTTCCATTTCAGGCCAGAGAGGAGCCAAACCTCGGGCAACATGCCTGAGCCCAGCTCCGTCCTCTTCTGCTTCTGTTCCATCCTTCTCAGCACAACTGGAAAATCTCCCCCCTTGTCCTGTCCTGCAAAGCTGTGTCTGCACTTAGCCCTCTTCAAATCTTTTCTTTTGTCCCAAGTGGCTTATTAAGAAATAGCTTCTGAACCAATGAAGTACTTTTGATGAACGATTCTGTGTAATTTGCTCCATTTTGTTCCAAAGTTCCTTCAAATTAACAGAAAAACAAAGTATAAAGCTTAATCTCCCAAGTATTAAATATTACTAATATTTATATTACTGTCAGATAAAAATCTAAAATTTTAGGCATTGATCAAAGATGTAGAAGGGCTTTTGGTGGGGGGCCTCTAAACATGCCTTGACTTCATTTGATATTGGTCCCAAATTCCCCTTTGCTGATGCTTTCCTTAATGCAACGCTTGGTTTCAACCCTTTTCCTGAGTTTCAGATGATGACTGTGTTGAGAAGTGAAGTCTTTTGCAGGAAGACAACTGTGAGTGACAACTCTCATGGATGTTTCCTGGGACCCTAGGGGTCAGCAATGAAAATTGGGCATTTGGATGTAATGGTGATGTGTGGTTAAAAACAAACAAACAAACAAACAAATGATGTGACTGTAACTTTGGGGCAGTTTGACACAGGCCCAACCCGCACTGCCTTGGCTTCTTGTCCTCTAGTTCTTCCAACCTCCAGCATCTGTTTCTTCCAAGTATTTTTTTTCTGTGTGTAGAGACAGTCTCACTTTGTCGCCCTTGGTAGAGTGCCGTGGCGTCACACAGCTCACAGCAACCTCCAACTCCAGGGCTTAGGCAATTCTCTTGCCTCTGCCTCCTGAGCAGCTGGGACTACAGGCACCCGCCACAACACCCGGCTATTTTTCTGTTTTTGCAATTCAGCCGAGGCCAGGTTTGAACCTGCCACCTTCAGTATATGGGGCCCGCGCCCTACTCGATAAGCTACAGGCGCCGCCCTGTTTCTTCCAAGATTTTGAAGGAATTATGCCCAAGAGTTTGACGATACCCACCTTTTGTGCCATCTTTCCCTGCTGAAGTGTAGGGAGCAAATTGGACTCACCTGTTCAAGGCAGCTGAGGGCATGTCCGGGGGGACAGAAAGGCAGAGCCCACCACCGAGGGATGAGTCTAACTGGAGTTCCCTTATCATACTCAGAGCTTCGTCTGACCTTGGAAATCACACCCAAGCATCCCTGAGCTCCTCTTAAAGAACTGTAGGAGAGAGCGGTGCCTGTGGCTCATCCAGTAGGGTGCCGGCCCCATATACCGAAGGTGGCGGGTTCAAAACCGGTCTTGGCCAAACTGGAAAAACAGCCAGGTGTTGTGGCGGGTGCCTGTAGTCCCAGCTACTTGGGAGGCTGAGGAAAGAGAATCGCCTAAGCCCAGGAGTTGGAGGTTGCTGTGAACAGAGTGACGCCACGGTTCTCTACCAAGGGCGATAAAGTGAGACTCTGTCTCTACAAAAAAAAAAAAAAAAAAACTGTAGGAGAAACCTGTATTAATAAAACACAGCCCCACTCATAAGTTGCTTATCTCATGTGAAGTAACTATAAACCAGGCAGAACGTATTAAAAGGTGTGACAGCAAGATCAAGACTCTGAATGGTTGGCAAAGGGAAATGTGCTGGTTTTGAAGATTAAGTAATGTAAGGGGAGATGACATTCCAGGTAGAGGAAAAAGTTTGAGCTAAGACATGGAGACATAAAGTATGTTGTGTGGAAATAGAGCCCAGAGAGTAGAAAAGTCTGGAGTAGAGTGAAAACCTCTGGAGTGGAATAGACCCACCAAAGTTAGGCCTGTTATGTTAATTTCCTCCATGTACCTGTCACAATTGGGGACTACAGGTTTATTTATTTGCTTATTATCTAATTCTTTATAGGTTTGTGGATCTCTAATACAGTTATGCTTTTATGGAAATACATACACACACAAAGACAAACTGTGTGCTGTTGCCACACCAGCTGTCTACCACTCACACTACTTGCTGTTTTTAGTAAGGGTTCTTATATCCAGTATCACAGGATAGAAATACTGTAACTGTCATAACTAAAATTTCAGTTGTACATTGCTCTTGCCAATCTAGCTGTTGTCTTGAACACCATTCTTCCTGATGAATCACTTTCCTCTGGCTCCCGCCTTATCTCTCGTAGGGTTTGCAGCCAGCGAGCCCAGTTATCTTCTCTGACACGTGTACAGGGCTAGCACCGAGGCCACCCTCATCTCTGTTCACAAGAGACAGGGGTACTTGTGCTATGTATTCCTTAGAAGTGGCAGAGTAGGAATAATCCAATTTAGGATTTTATGAAGCATTTACAAATTTGTTGAAAAGAATTATTTCCAAGTTCTTATTTTTAAACATTCAAGAGAATTTTTTGGTTGTCCTCAGAGATTAATGACTGATTTAGTGCCTATACTAATAGCATTGCACGGGGGCTGTTTGACCTTGATTTAAACCTCCCAAATTGGAGCCTTTTGTTCCTGTGTCTTTACCTATAAAATAGGGTCTATAATGTTGCTCTTATGGAAAACTGGTTTAATCATTTGATGAAAGAGTGGCACGGATAAAGCATTTTGTACGCAGTCACCTGAATTGAAGAAATATACTAACCATAGGAAAATGAGAAATTACCTCTGAAAGAGCATTCATCTCAGCAAAGTTAGAATTACTGCCTCTGGGGCGGCGCCTGTGGCTCAAAGGAGTAGAGCGTCAGCCCCATATGCTGGAGGTGGCGGGTTCAAACCCAGCCCCGGCCAAAAAAAACTGCAAAAAAAGAAAGAATTACTGCCCCTGCTATTTAGCATCCATCTGTTCTGCTATTATTATGAACTTTTTGGAAATCAAATCCTATCTCCATTATACAACAAGCATATTGGATAAATGTGTGATTAATTATGTGATGTGATTTAAACAATCATTTCTGTATTGCTCCCACGTATTTAGTTAAGCTTAGAGTCCTGTATGGAAAATGCTAATTATATCCACATGCATGTGGCTTTTTGAAGTTGGGTGCAGGTGTAAGACTGTGTCCACTTTCAGAAAGAGAAAAAGAATGAACAAATACATTACCTCGTAAACAATGGTTCCACTGTACTGAGATGGCGACAGTCACATAGTGCTGAGAAAGCCTGATACTTCCAGATTTCAGTAGCAAATGGCCGAGGCAGCCTGTAAGGAAGGGAGGTGGAGAATCCGGGGTAGTGGACATCTTTAGCCAAGAGATGAGGAGCCACAACCAGAGAGGTGAGCTGGGGCAGAGAGTAGACAGCACGGAGGCAAGTCAGTCCAGCTGAGGCCAGGCCCGGGCCAGGAAACTCAGAACAGAGGCACCAAACCCAGGCACACGGCCTGCGTTACTAGGAGCCCGGAGTTAGCCAAGTATTCTGGCCATAATAAGAATGAAATCTGTTCTTTGGCAGCAACACGGATGGAACACCTCAGACACAGCTACTACCCATTCTCACTTGTGTATATAGACCACATTTTCTTTATCCAAACCCCTGTTGGAGGACATTTTGGTTGATTTCATGTCTTTACTGGTGTGAATAGTCCTTCCATAAACACGCAAGTGCCGGGGTCTTTTTTGATAAAATGATATCTTTTCCTTTGGATAGATATCCAGCATGGGATTGCTAGATTGTATGGTAGTTCTATTTTTAGTTCTTTGAGGAATCTCCTACGATTTTCCATAGAGGTTGTACTACTTTACATTTCCACCAGCAGTGTAAAAGAGCCAACATCTGTTATTTTTTGTCTTTTTAGTAATAGCCATTCTGATTGGTGTAAGGATAATATCTCATTGTGGTTTTAATTTGCATTTTTCTGATTAGTGACATTGAACATCTTTTCACATGCTTTTTTGGAAAAATGTCTATTCATGTCCTTTCTCCTGTCAGATTTAGAGTCTGCAAATATTTTCTCCCATTTCAGAGGTTGTCCATTCATTCTGTTAATTTTTTTTTCTGGGCAGAAGCTCTTTTTTCTTTGGTTTAATTAAGTCCTCTTTGTCTATTTTTGTTGTTGCTGTCTGTGCTTGTGAGATCTTAGTCATGAATGCTTTGCCTAGACCAATGTCTACAGGAGAATTCCCCGGGTTTTCTTGTGGTATTTTTGTAGTTACAGGGTGAAATAATTAAATCAAGCTGATTAACATATTCATCACCTCAAGTACTTATTGTGTTGAGAACATTTGATACTTGTTAGCAGTTTTGAAATATACTAGATGCTATTTTAACTACAGCAGAACCTCTGTAAGTTGACCAGACAAGGGACTGAAACAGACTTCCCTACATACACGTGGTAAACCTTTGAAAATTAGGCCAATTTAAGGAGGGGATCACTGTAGGGAGGTGGCTAACTATGGAGCGTCTAATATTTATTCATTATACTATTGTGACAGAGCTCAAAAAACCACTTCCTCCAGTCTAACTGAAATTTTGTACTCTTCGTTGCCTCTGCAATCCCTCACCACCCAACCTCTGCAACTACCACTGTACTCTCTGCTTCTACGACCTCAATCATTGTAGACTCCCCATGTAAATGACAACATGTGACATACTTGTCTTCCTGCACCTGGCTTATTTTACTTAGCATAATCTTCTCCAGTTTCATCCACGTTGTCGCAAAGCACAGGCTTTCTCTTTTAAGGCTGAGTGGTACTCCACTGAGTGCCTAGACCATGTTTTCTGTATCCGTTCATCCGTCAGCGGACGCCCAGGATGACTCCGTATCTTAGCTACTGTGTGTGAGTAACTCTGCAATCAACACCAAAGTGTGGGCATCTCTTCCACCAGATGTATGCCATCCCCTTGCTAAAGAAGGTGCTCCTGGGAGAGAACTCATCCTAAACAAGGAGAGAATAAAGACACAGTTTTGTTCAATAGCAACATACTTTGCCGTGAAGAAGAACTTAAGTCTGAGCACTTGAACTCATTCTCTGATTGGATCCCTTGGGCTCAGGTCAGATCTTGAGAGCTGTTTGGACCTGAGTGTGCAGTGCTAGCAGCACAGGCCATGCTACTTTGGGAACAGAGAGTCACATGTGGGGGGTCAGGAACACACCTGGATTCCACAAAGGGCAGCCTGATCCAGCCCAGCGTGCAGTGGGGGTGTAACAGAAGATGGCCAATACCAGAGGCACGGCGAGGTACCAAGGAGCCAACTTCACGGGTAGCAGTAAGGCCTGACACGATGGCTCAGCATGACCTCAGGCAGGCACCAGCTGAGTCCCTAGTAGCGGGAGGCAACTTCAGAGCAAGGGCCAGCACTCCTAGCACAGACTTCCGTGCTGTGGACAGCCGCCCTTCCATAGCTTTGGGGCAATCGTACCCTCTGGCAGCGGAGCAGAGGTTGTGGGAACTTATTCCTGAGTATGTAAGTGGTGCCCTGGAGACTCATGGAAGGGAGGGCAGGAGACTTGCACGCACGGTCAACATTCCCACCCACACTGTGCAGTCTAGGACATGTTTGTTTCTAAAAATGGATAATTTAACAGAACAAAAAGGATTTAAAACAACAGTGCAAACCTTCCAGCATGGTTCTGGCCAAACTGTTTGAAACTGTAATGCAAGAATCAAATGCAATGATGTGGCACCAACTGATTAGAAAGCGTACTTTTTTAGCCCAAGAGTGAAAAGAAGGAAATCTACCATGGCTGGAAGTTAAAGAGCAGAATCCCACCTGCCATTCTGTGATCAAAAGACTGACATGGAAAACCTCAGCAGGCCTCGTCTACACCATGCAGACAGCAAGGGCTGCGGCCGAGACGCCTCTGGAGCTGCTCCACAGTGAGACGGGTTGAGATACTCGAAGCCCTGCACTTCTGAGAATAAATTCCCTGCTCAGTTGTTCCAGGCCAGTCAAGACTTTGTCACTATTAAAGGCTCCAAATATTTTTTCTTAAATAAAAATCCCAGATATATTTGTTAAGGCATTACAAAGATGAAACAATTACCGTTGGAGTACTTTGAGGATTTCATCCCAGTTTCACTTTTTCCGTTACAGAAACTAACTTAAGATGTTGGGAACTAAAGGATGTAACTGAAGAGGTTATAACAGAGCAGGCTGATGGAAAAGGGAGAAAGAGGAAAAGCTAGTTAGAAGCCCCGGGTCGGCCGCAGCATGTGTGGCTGGGACATTTCTAAAGAGGTTACCTGGAAATAAATGCCGGAATTAATGAATCTGGGTAGCAATTAGTAGAAGACTTGTCCATGTGGAGAATGAGCAGAGGCTAGGATTCCTCTGAGATCTTTCTTTTTAGGGCGGTGGGTGCCGCCCCAAGGAAGCATTTCTTAGCGTCGACCTGTCTCCCTCCCACCCTGTCTGCCTGTACCTCCAGCTCCTGTGTTTTCACCACACAGGCCTGCTGGCTGACAGAGGTGTGTACGGCAAAGACAGGAATTACGGGCCTCCCCAGAGGGGCCTAGACACAGAAAGTTTGGGGGTAAACAATCAACTACAAATATCCTCTTGGTTAATTTAATTCACCTTTGTTAATGAAGTTTCTTCTGCTGGTGACCACTTGTCTCGTACAGTCTGTCTCAAGAACGAACTGGTTCAGGTGAGTTTTGGAAAAGGAAAAATACTTTTCATCATCCTGCTCCAGAGTGGAAGAGGCACCGAGTTCCCTCCGACAGTTACAAGCAGAGTCTTCAAACAACGTAAAGCATTTACAGTGCTCAACGTTTGTGTCCTCAGACCGCCTAGCACCTGTCACTGTGCTATCTGCTTCATAGCCTCTTACTGACCCCAGCCATAGCGTACTGGCTGCTCACAGACTGAGAAAGCATTCCTTCTAATCTCTCCCGCGTAGCTTGGCCTTCTGCTGTTAAATGAGACGGTCCTTCTTCATAGGTGTAAACGGTTTCACGCGCTTCCATGTCCTATTCCTCTTCATTGTGGTCATCTGAATCTTCATCCCAGGGTCTGGACATAGGGTCTAGCATTCCCACATTGCAGTGAACATGGCCTCCAATGCTGATTTATCACTAGGCATGAATCTGAATTCGGTAATAGGTTCAACATCATTATCTCTGTCTTCCTCTTCATCAGCCACAGATTCTTTTGATTCTTCTCCAAACTTGACATTCACCCTAACTCTTTCTCATGGGTAGGTATCTAGGTCCCTGGACACTGCATGCAAACTAATGGGGGGTGTTCCGGTGGGAACCCTCACCCAGAGCTGTCCAACCAAGACAGGTGGCTCTTGCCTTAAGGGTGCTGGTGCCAGGCCCTTCCCGGCAGCACAGCCTCGGTGCCTGACTGCGCCTGCCAGAGCCCCTCAGCCAGCTCTGGTGGAGGGGGACCTTTACAGAAGCTCAGAGCAGCAGGGAATGTGGCAACACAGGCCCAGAGGGAGCCGGGGCGCAGCAACCCAGGACACAACAAACCATCGCTTTTTCCTGTAGTTACACATATGATTTCTTTTTTCTCGTCAACCATGAGGTAGCAAATATGATGCAATAAATTGTTTTGAAAAACAAACCCCCAAAAGGCATCAACCAAGGAAACAAACCAGTGAGAGGCAGGGAGGCGGCACTTCCTGCACTTGACCCCTCCCACCCTGTCCACAGGAGAGAAATTCTGAATCTGGAGGAGAGAAGGGTTCCCGTCACGGGAGAAGTGTCCATCAGGGCGCACGGAACCTGCCTCTTCTAAGCCTCCCTTTGCTCTGACTCTGAACTCAGAAGTAACCTGTGATACTCACCTAGACATCCCCGGTTCCCCGACAGTTGAAAGATGCTGCTTAGGAGAGTAAACACGGCTGTTTCAATCACTGTAAACTAATCCATCCATAAGAGGAATGAATGACTAATGACAGGCAAAGTGCTTGGTCTCCTTCCTAATCATTACAAAATAAATAGACATTCTGGGTATAGGGTCAGTTTCTTGGTTGGAAAGAACCTGTGCCTGTCTTCAACAGAATGATTGCTCTTGGGCCAAATCAATAAGATCATTTTGAACCTGCAGAGCTAAGGATCAAACTCTGGATCACAGCCGCTAAGTTACTGACACCACACTGACACACCCTCTAGCCGCAACAAAAATTGTAAAAAAAAAAAGGGAGGGGGGCAAATTGTCAACATGTTACTGAGTAATTAAAATTTTAATAATAAATGAAGTCAACAAATATATACACAGATATATGAGGACAAAGGAAAACAAGAGCAAGAATGAACGGTGCCTGGACCTGAACCTCACCCTTCCCCACCCTGTCCAGTGCCCTTGGTGGCTGACATGGCTGTTGTATCAGCTGTGCTCCCTGGTCCCCAGACTCTGTTTAGGAGCAGTAAGTGAGAGATCATGCAGAAAATATGAGGGCAGAAGAGGAAGATCAACATGCTTTTTCCTCGCAGTCTCTCCTTGCCAGGCTGCAGCCAGCCTTCAAGTGCATCCCCCAACTATGGTAGCACCCCTGTGGGCCATTTCCTCTCCCCTAGCCACTGGCTTTCCCAGGGTTCTCATAACAGCCCCCACCCCCACCCTTTCCTGCTTAGTCCTTTAGTCCCTGGGCGCTTCAGCCTCCCCTGTTCCTCCCTGAATATCGCCCATCTCTGTAGATGGTCCCTTCTTTGTTTACGCCTTTGAGAGTGCCACGTATTCACCCCTGTTCTGTACAGGAAGACACAGAAGATAACAAGGTTGTTTTGCTGATCTTATTTCAAGTGCAATGAATTAGTTGAGATATCAAACACTGATTTTGGAGGATACAGCTAGGAAACAGTGACAGCAACACAAGACTCAAGCTTCTGAGGGCCAGCCTGGAGCTTATCTGCCTTTCTGCTCTTAGAAAGCCAGCAGAGTGTGGGGTCAGTATCACAGACGCTGGGACCCGCATTGTCCAGGTTTGTATCCCAACCTGGAGCAAGTTACTTTGTCCAGTTTTCATGTTTCTAAAATGAAGAATACTAATAGAAAGGGTTGAAGGATTTTTTAATACCTAAAGCACTTTGAACACAGCCCCACAGGAAATGAGCATTATGTGACTGCTTGCCGCCGTCTTCCTCAGCTGCAAGCATTGTTTCAGGTTGGAGGTGCTCACCACGTTCTGTCTTATCCCTAGCTCCCACCATGCAGAGAGAATGCAGAACAAAGACAAGTAATTTCTCCGCTATTCTCATTTCCAGAATCTCAAAAGAAACAATTGCTTTTTGGTTAGCACGAGTAGAATCTTGGTTAAAGGACTTGCAAAGTGCAAGCCACAATAGCATTTGGAAGAAAAATTCTCAAAGGAGAAAATATGTTTTGCTGTAAAAGTTCATTGAATAGGAGTCTCTGGAACTTCGTAGCCAATCACGAGTTCTATGCTGGAAAAACCCAGATGTTTCCTTCCTTCCGTGTGTGACATCCATAGCCTCGCTTTGTCTTTGTTTCAGTTCACAGAAGTTAAAAGGAGCGATCACAGTTCTCACTGGGTCATCGTGTCGTGGAGATAGGCTCCAGTCTTTCCCTCACCCAACCTCTCATCCTTTCTCCTTTTGTAGCTAAGGTGATCTTGATTTTCAGTAGAAAGCTATAGAAAGTCTCTATCCTTTCTCAGGCTGGGAACGGAACACAGAACTCCTGTAATTCTAAAATCAAACAAAAAACCCTAACATCATCTATGCGAGTTACATATGTGGTCCAGTTAAAACACTCTGTGAACATATTAGGAGAGGAGCATTTTTGGAGCAAGTGCAGATATCAATGTATTTTTGGAATGGAAAATGTACCTGAAATCCTGTTCGCCTGTGGTCATCAAGCTACAAAGTTTGTTTGTTTGCTTTTTATTGTAGAACTCAATAAAATGATGAGAAAGAGAGTTCTTAATGGAAACCATATTCCAACAGAAATCACGTCGATAGAATTTGGCAGTGTAGAATATCTGTGTGTTTGCCTTCTGTGCAGCCAATCCGAATGCACACAAAGTTCAGTCCTCCGCACGTGGACAATTTCCAGGCTGTAATTCTGCTAATAACCTTTTATGAAGACTGGCAAGGTTTACACCCGTCTAATTTGGTGTTATCATTGATCTAATTCCTGCGGCCAGGAGCAATCATTTCTAATTTTCATCATCTTATCATAAGTGTATGTATCCCTTGCAAATTTGTAACAGTTTGCCACTTGCCTAACAAATTTACATTTTTTGCCATCTCCACTGCCACTGCTTCTTATCACAACCTTAATCACAGAATGAGAAAGAACTTTTTCTTTTTTGGACCTCACTGCAGAGTTGGCTGGTTGTACTTTTAAGCTCATAGTATATAATTGTTGGGAGTCCCTGAAAGGATCCTCTCTTTTATTTTATAAATCATTTTACCTCTTTTTTTTTTTTTTTTTTTTTTTTTGAGACAGTCTCACTATGTCGCCCTGGGTAGAGTGCTGTGGTGTCACAGCTCACAGCAACCTCAAACTCCTGGGCTCAAGCGATTCTCTTGCCTCAGCCTCCCAAGTAGCTGGGACTACAGGCGCCCGCCACAATGCCCGGCTGTTTTTAGGTTGTAGTTGTCATTGTTGTTTGGCAAGCCCGGGCCGGATTTGAACCCGCCAGCTCTGGTGTATGTGGCTGGCGCCCTAACCACTGAGTACAGGCACTAAGCCTTATTTTTCCTCTTGAAAAAATAAAATTGTCACACTCCCAACTTCTATCCCATAGGCATACTCTCCACTTTAAAATATGTTTAGTAATGAGACAGTTGTGTAAAAGATGTATTCTAATGTATGTGTTTGTGTCTTAAAATCACACACACGGCACTACAGTAGAGGTGTCACCCAGGCCCATTCTTTTACATTCAATTTTGTCTTTAAGATGTACCCACATAGCTAGGTACTTCATTACTGTTTAGTGCTACGTAGTATCTTTAGTACGCATCCGCCCCATTTTACTTCTCCACTCTTCAAAATGAACACTTCGGTTGTTTCCAGTTCTCTGTAACCACGGACGAAGTTTTGTTTCTTCACTTCTTCATACCAATATTAGATATTATCCAGTTTCTTACTTTTTGCAAACCTGATAGGTGTAAGGAGGTACTTCATTGCTTTAACTTTCACAACTTTGATCACCAGCGAGGTCGAGACCGCTTCCCTTGTTTGTCAAGGAGCTCATAAGAGGAAAAACCCAAATGACTATTGAAGCCTTCTTCCTAGCTTCCCTGAGTTTCTCATCTTGGTTTTGTTTTCAGGAGTTCTTGTACCTTTAGATATTAACTCCTTCACCATTTTGGCCATTACAAATATCCCCACCAGTCTGTTGTGCATTAACTTTATGGCGTCCTTCATGGAAGAGTCGATAAGGTCATGTCCATCAATATTGACCCTGCAGTTTGAGTTTTGGGTCCCTTGTTTTAAAACACTTCCTCTTTTCCAAAAACTTACAAAAATATTCTTCTGTGCTTTCAACTCTTAACTCTACAGTTTATTTTATTTTATTTTTTAATTTATTATTTTTTTTAGAGAGAGAGCCTGATTTTGTCACCCTCGGTAGAGTGCTATGACGTCACAGCTCACAGCAACCTCCAGCTCTTGGGCTTAGGTGATTCTTTTGCCTCAGCCTCCCGACTATAGGCACCTGCCACAACACCCGACTATTTTTTTGTTGCAGTTTGGCCAGGGCTGGGTTCAAACCCGCCACCCTTGGTATATGGGGCTGGGGCCTTATTCGCTGAACCACAAGTGCCACCCAACTCTAAAGTGTTTTTTTTTTTTATTGTTGGGAGTTTTTTTTTTTTTGAGACAGAGCCTCAAACTGTCACCCTGGATAGAGTACCGTGGCATCACAGCTCACAGCAACCTCCAATTCCTGGGCTCAAGCAAGTCTCTTGCCTCCACCTCCCAAGTAGCTGGGACTACAGGCGCCCACCACAACGCCCGGCCATTTTTTGGTTGCAGCTGTCATTGTTGTTTGGTGGGCCTGGGCTGGATTCGAACCCGCCAGCTCAGGTGTACGTGGCTGGTGCCCTAGCCCATTGAGCCACAGGCGCCGAGCCTCAGCTATAAAGTTTTGATTCACACTTATGTCCTGAATTCATCTGAAGTTTACCTTTATATGGTATAAGGCAGATTCCATCTTCATCTGCAATAAACATTCCACACACATGTTTGTGAACATGGCCTTTAAGCATTTCTATTATCTGTTCTTTTCTTAATATATGTATATATTTTATTTTTTAGAATGAGTTCTGCCTCTGTTGCCCAGGCTGCAGTGAAGTGGGTGGCTAGTTCACAAACTCCTGGGTTCAAGCAATCCACCCTCCTCAGCCTCCTGAGTAGCTGGGACTACAGGCACACACTACTACAACAGATAATTTATTTTTTGTAGAGACTAATTATCACTACATTGCCCAGGCTGGTCCTGAACTCTGACCCCAAGCAATCCTCCCAGCTCAGCCTCATAAAGTGCTGGGATTACAGGCACGAGCCACTGCACTTGGCCTATATTTTCTAGGTTGGCTTAGCTATTCATGGGTCTTTATCCAAATATATTTTAGAATAAATTTGCTAAGTTCCATGAAAAAACCATACTAGAATTTTAGTTGCACTTGCCCTGGATTCATCAATTATCTTAGATATAAAATCTTCAGGACACCTGTCCCATCCAAGAATATAGACTACCCCTCCATTTATGCTATATCCCTATATACCATCTAGTATGATTTAAAGTTTTTTTCTCTTAAAAGGTCTTGTGCATTTTTTGTCTGGCTATTTCCTTGATACTTCACATTTTGCTTGCTACATGGAATAGAACACCCTCTAAAAGTTTGGTAAAGACAGTGAGCTTTAGAAGATCACAGATATCTGAGAATATCTTTATTTCATCCTCAACTTAAGCTGGTTATAAAATGGTAGTTTCAATATTCCTTTCCTTTGCCACTTTGAAATACATTGTTGTCTCCAAGATGTGTTTCGAAGTCCAATATAATTCATATTCTTGGTTCTTACATGATCTGTGTCTCTTGAGGCTTTGAGAATTTTTTTTTTACCCTGGAAGTTTTAAAATCTTATTATGATGTATCTGAGGACATCTATGGACAAAAGCTTTCACGTTTTCCAAGTTTATTTCCTCAAATATTTTCTCTTTTATATGTTTAAAAACATCTTTCTTGTTCCACCACGAAAGCAATGTTTACCTTACTGACCTAATCTCCTAATTTTTTCATTCCTATTCTCCAACTCCGTGTCTCTGATGCTTTATGGGAGAATTTCTTGGTTTGATCTCCCAGGTCATAATTTGGCCTTCAGTTGTGTGCACTTAGGAATTCATCTCTAACCTTGAGTTTTATTTCAGTTATTGCATCGATATACACTATGGAAAATCAGATTTAAGAGGCTTCAACCTCTAATAAACACCACACGGTCCTCGGTATATAGGAGGCGGGGGCCTGTGGCATCTTGGCTGTTCTTTGTTCACTCCAGGGGTCTTGAGCACTAACCGGTGCCCCTCTATCACTGGCTCTGCCCGGCCTTTCTTTCCCCCGCCTTGGGCGCAGCTGTCCCCTGGCCTCTCCGCCTCGGGGCCCCGCGGCCCCTTCTGCATCAAGGGTGCCGTCTCCTTCCTCATCAGGACTCAGCTGTCGTTATCAACCTCCCTGAAGGTCTCAGGTTTTGTGACTTCCCTTCTACTTCTGTGGCTGGATTTGAGGAGAGGCCAATTATTCAGGTTATTTTGTCCTGTAAATGGAAAGGGGAAATTTGTTTCTAGTGTAAATGCAGAATAAAAGCTATTTTATGGATCTGACTCTGTTCTTCAGGGATTGCTAGTTAGCAGACAGATAACTAGCCACCAAGAGCCCTGTTCACGCGACCTGAATAAAGATTCCTTCGGGCACATGCAGTCCAATCAGGAGTGCGGCCTTGGATAGCCCGGTTAGTACAGATGCTGCAGTACACAGCTGGCAGGAAAACCTGTGAGAGTGAGTGCAAAGGAGCTCCGCCTGCTGCACTTCCAGAAGAACAAGGCCCTGGAGGCTCTGGAGGCACAGCTGCCCCACAGGGAAAGTCTTGGGCGTCACCATGCTGGAAAGTAGATCAAAAAGAGTGGGGCTGCCCCGTGGAGTACTAATTCAGCCATAAACGATGGAGACTTTACATCTTTCGTATTCACCTGGATGGAGCTGAAACACGTTCTTCTTAGGAAAGTATTAGAAGAACGGGAAAGCAAGTATCCAATGTGCTCGGTATGAAGCCAGGAGATGATCAAATAACATGCCCCCACATAAGAGAGAAACTCGATCCAGTTCAAGCTGGGGGGACAGGAAAGGGATGCGGAGGGAGAGGGAAAGAGAGGGGATTGGCGTGCTCCCACCTAAAGGGCACAAGGCAAGGCTGCACGTCACAGCTCCTGGGTGCGGGACACAACTACAAATGCAAGTGTGGTCACCTAATTGTTTTACTCTCCTATTAATCTGAAGTTTTAAAAAAGGAGAGGGGATGAAGAAGATGAGCAGTGAGGTGGCGAGAGGAGCGTGCATGTGAAATTGAGGATTGTTCATGCTGGGTGAAATAGACTTTTAAGGCACACAAGGACTCTGTGGAACCCATTGGAAGAGCTCTACATGGTGTGCTGTAAAAATCCCGCAGTAAAATGCATTTCATTCCTTAAGGCACCAGAGTCACGTTTGTGCTCTCATTTCCTAGGACTCTGCACAGAGGCGAAACCACGAGGGCCATGGCTTTTCCTCAGAATATTGACAAATAAATAAAGGGTTTCCTTTGTCCAGGTGCAAATTAATGTTACTCTCTTTGCTTTTGTAAGTCATCAAACCCTGAGTATCTCACGTGTATCCTTCACACAGCTTTGCCAAAGAGGGTTTCCCAGTTGAGAGGAAAGGCGGGTCTACGGTCAACCTCATTTGGAATGTGCAGGGCTGTAGTCTCAGCGTCAGTTCTTCACGGGATTTCTTGGTGCCTTTAATCTGCACATGTGTGAGGTAGTCCACCACCCCTCTCAAATCCCTTTCCTCAAGGCATCTCAGGAGTCTGCTGTTCCATGAAGCAAACCGCAGAAAAGATTCTGATAGATTTTCTCCCTTCGTTTCAGTTAGAATGGGGATTTAACAGATGCCATCAAGGACAATTTTTTTGCCGTGGTTATGAGGAGGCCTCTTGCAAGGGGCATTCTTCATCATCTCACCACGCAGAAGCAGTCGCTCTAACCTTGAAAGTGTCATTAGTCATTTCTGCCACTAGGCATGATTATATTCAGCTAAGTGGTTTATTCCAAAGCCTCTTGTATTTTTCTCCCTGTGGTACTTTATGTGGTTAGTCTTGTTTTCCTAACAGCACACACGCTCTGTGGGGTGGGAATCATACCAAAACCCTTACTGAATAATGCACACCATGGTACAGGGTTAGATGCAAAATCAAGATTCAGTTGGTACCACTTGATCGGGAAAATGCAGCAGTAGTGGACTCGTATAGCTTCGGTTTATGTTTGAAAGTAAGTGATAAGATGACATCTAAGTATTTTAGTGCTTTAATTATCAACCACCACCCTCCTTTTTTCCTCTCTGCCCTTTTTTTTTTGGCACTAAATATTCCCTGGAAAGAAAATGGGGCAATAAATCAAAGCAAAGTAGCCCTGAAAAATCTATCTAGGATGTGCAGCATTGTAGTTGTCCTGTCTGTTCCCATTTGAAGAACACGTCATTGGCTAACAACTTAAAACTACGCCAGCTAGATTTTTGCTTCATTTGCTCCCCTACAGCCCCCCATTCCTTCATTAATTGACCAACATTTTTGCCCCTATTTTTCTCATGGCTGTGTTTTCCTTAAATGTAAAATACAGCATCTTTCAGATCTTTGCTTGCTTTGCAAGTCAGGAAAAATTTCCTACCATCTCACTCTAAAAGCACTTGGCAGGTAAAAACTCTGTCATCACACCCTTGTGTATGAAAGTCCTTAGCTTAGTCTAATGGCATTCGGCCAAGTAAACAATTTACAGTCTATTATTTCCACTGGAAAGTCCCTTTTTCAAATTGAAGAATTTCACAATTTAAAGAATAGCCACTGGTAAGAGGAACCCCAGTTCTTCTCAGCTTGGATTTTGCAACTTTATGAGGTTGCATTCATACGGTCAGGTTGAGAAGAGCAGTACATCAAATTTGCAGAGTGAAGATTCAGGACCACGTAGTTCTGTCAACAGCTCCGTCGTTCACACTGCCTTTGTTTCCCTGCCTCGCCACCTCCAACTCTAAAGTCACGGGTCCCCTGCACCAACCTCGTCAGACCCTGCCCTTGCTAGCCCCTCACCCTTGCCCACACTCCTGACCTTATCTTTCACTTTTTTTGGTGTTTTATCAATGCCACTTGCAGGCTCCTTTCATAGTTTCTTTTCAAACTTCATTAACTGTCCACATACTTCCTCTTTCTTTTCAAGTCTCTCAATTACTGAACTTCCCTCCTTCCACCACCAGCTGAAAACCAGCCAAGAGATGTGGCTGGCACACTTCTCACTGAAGCTTCCAGGCCACAGCTCCAAAGCATCTTATCAATAATCCCATTTTCTCTGCCCATACAGGATAGTCCCAACATTCCTACAGGTCACCCATCAGCCTCCAAGGTTATCCCTCGGCGCCCTGTACGTCAAGCTCACTATTTCCATTCTTCCCCTCCCCACCACCCTGACCTGTGATGGATCACACTATCAAAGTTGGCCAGCCAGCCAGCATCCTGACCTCCCAGCTTCTCAGACCTTTCCTCATCTCTAACTTTCTAGCCCACCGCCCCAGGTCCTCCCACACACACAGTCATGCCTTAGAGGTTTATGTGGAGTGTTGATCGGGTCTAAGATGTTGGACTGGCCCATCAGACAAGGTGGACCGAGGAGGAGGAACAGCATAAACAGGCTGGAATTTTGCTTTGTACCATCTGCCTTTGACTCCATTAAGCTTGTTCAGTCCTCCCCATCCCTGAAAGAAATTCCAGGCCTATTCTATAGTTTGTCCACTTTCTCCTAGGTGCAAATGAATATCTTTGATTTAGTAAAAAGTCCACACGAATCCAAATCGAGACTTCACTCTCCTAGTCCATTCCAGGGTCGCCCTTCCCTCAAGGTTGGGGCCACTCCCCTCTCCCACCTCCTCCTGCTGCCGGGTATGTAGCCCTGCATTCTGGCCCCTATGGAAGGTGAGCGGAGTGAAAGGAAGAGATTCAAGGACAACTAGAGGCCTCATGACACTGCTGCCAGTGAAATCTGTGTTGGACACTCAAGTCTGGTTCATTTTCTCGTTGGTGTTGTTGTGGGTTTTTACGAGCTCCATCTACATTATTTAACAAGTAGGGAGTCTCCTCTTGGGCCACGCATGACATGGTCCTGCATTCCTGGCTCCTGGAGGTCTCTCTCGGTTCTCACCCTTCCCAACAAGCCAGTGTGGTAAAAACCAGAAAGACTCAAGAACTACTATCACTCCACAATAAAAAGGCAAACTCATTAAAAAATGGGCAAAAGGATTTGAATAGATTTGTCTAAAGAAGATATACAAGCAGCTAGTAATCGCATGAAAAGATGCTCAACAGCAGTATCCTCAAGGTAATGCAAGTCAAAACCAGCGTCAGATTCCACTTTATACCCACTAGGATGGCTCTGGTAGGAAAGACAGACAGTGCCAGTGTTGCCAGAGAAATGGAGCAACTGGAACTCTGGTACGCTGCACTCCCACATCGGTGGGAATCCACTTAACAGCATAGCCACTTTGTGAATAGTCTGGCAGTTCCTCCAGAGGATGAACACAGAGTCACATACGACTCCGTTACACTGACCCCCAGCAATTCCAGTCCAAGGTTTATACCCGACAGAATTAAAAATAGACGTTCAAATGAAAACTTGTAACACATTCAAAGCAGCATGATTTAGAATAGCAAAAAAGTAGAAACAACCTAAATGTCCACAACTGGGTAAACAAAATGTGGTATGTCCACACCATGCTATATCCAATGCAATGGAATGTTATTCCACCACAAAAGGTAGAGAAGCACTGATTCCTGTTGTCATATGGATGAACTTTAAAAACATTATGCCAAGTGCAAGAAGGCAGATCAAAAAGGCCGTCTGTTGTATAATTCCATTTATTATAAAATGCTCCAAAGAGGCAAATCCATAGAGACAGAACAATTAGTGGTTGCCAGGGGCTGGGAGGTGATAACAAGTCAAAGTTATAAATTGACTAATACTAGTTTCCAATTAGAAAGTAAAATCTCTTTTACTTGAATTATTTCTTTGATTCTAGAATTGAAAGCTTGATTTTTTTCAAAAGATGTTACAAATCAAATAATGTGGCATTATACTTTCACAGATGATTGGCTTCAGAGAGAGTTTGTTAAAAAAAACAAACAAAACCAAATTGTTCATGTTACCCATTCAACAAATAAGGACCAGTGTCTGCTGTGTCCCAGGCCCTGCGCTGAGCCCTGGGGGCACAGTGGGGGAACAGATGTCAACTCAGCCTCTTGGTGCAGGATAACATTATTGGAGTGAATTTATGTCAGATTATGTAAGCAATTTAATGGAGCAGTCTCAATAACTTGCGTATAAACAGATGTTTCATTTTTCCAGTAAATGCTTTCAACTTTGGGACTGTTAATCCTCCTTCTCACTGGGTGGCAGCTCTAGTCCATAACCTGCTGTCCCTTTCAGTTATTGAAACATTGTCTTTGCCTAATAAGACTTGGTTCTGTTTATTTTAGAACATTAATCACTCACTTGATCAAGCTCCCTTGTCCTCCCATGAAACTAGCCTTAGCTAGGGGAGTACGGGTGGAGTGTGGTTTGCTGTTGGATACCACACCCTCCTTTCCTGCAGTTTCCCTCCTGGTTCCAGCTCAGAAGGGTGAGAGAAAAAGACATCTGGCTATGGAACAGCCTAGGCAATTCTGGTGCTCTCTTTCTCTTGGTAACCCCACTGCTGAAGCCATCGACAGGGTGCAGGGAGCCAGTGCGCTGGCCGGCTCACTGGTGAGGGATTTATCCTGGTAGTTTCCCTAGGGTTGGTGGTCTCTTGAGAGACCCAGCCACGTCTTCTAGCTGGTGGCCTCGTACCGTATTTCTCTGATCTGCATACCCCTTTGCCCTGCAATGGAATGATAAGACTATGCTCCCTGGTCCCAATTCTGGAGTGCATGGTCACGGGTCAGATCCATCTTCTATACCTTTCTAGAAACACATACTTTCTACTGGCCATCTCTCTCTACACACCATCTCTTGTGTCAGTCTTTTTTCCTGGTTTTCTTTTTCTTAGGTAGGAATAGGCCAAAAGCCCAGTGGCAGGACACATCCCAGTAGGAAAGGAAACGTCAGTCTGTAGACACCTTCGTGTTGACCAGCCCCTGTCTTACTTACCATGCCCCACTACTTGGGCTTACCCTTCCTCTACCAAAAAGAAGGAGAGAAGTATTTCATGCTATTGGCCTCAATGGCCCTGTGCTGTATCAGCCAGTATGCAGTGGCCCATTCCTCAGCGTGCAAGATGCCTGAGGCGAGCAGGAAACATGAGAAATTACAGGTGAAAACATGCAAAATGTGTATGGGAAATAGAGCCTGAGCAACCCAGACACACAGTATCTGCTTTACAGTGACTGTTAAAGCTGAACCTATGTCTGATCTATGACCCAGTCATTCTTTTTATTGTAAACAGATAACGTGTAACCATATAAATTTATGTAATCTGCATGGCAGACTATACCCCATATATATTAAATTATATGGGGTACAAAGTGAATGTGTGACTCATAAATTCAATGTGGAATAATAAAAGTGGTTAACACACCTGTCACTTTAAATACGTAACATTTTTTTGTAGTGAGAAGATTTGAAGTTTATTCTTAGTAATTTTGAAATATACAATGCTCTACATTCACCACACTGCTTCATAGATCTTTGCTTAAAATTTCAAAGCAAATCGAAATTTTGTTTTGCTTGAGTGAGGGTTCCGAGTGTGCCCGTCACCCAGGCAGTGTTGACTGTACCTGTCAAGTGGCTGCTGCCCCTCCTCGCGCGCCCCCTGCTGGATTTCTGGGAGTCTTACTCCCTCTGGGCACGTGCGTGCTCATCAGTTAGTTCCAGTTTAGTTAATATCAGGTACTTGTGGCCTCGTATAGTGCTATCCAAATTGTTGCAAAAGGCCCTAATTATCCTATTTCATGGATGAGTAGTAAGTATTCCATAGTATACATGATGCCAGCATTTTGTTAATCTACTCATGAATTGATGATAGGTACTTGGGTTCATTCCACTTCTTTGCGACTGTGAATTGTGCTTCAATAAACATTTAAGTGCAGGTGTTTTTGATAAAATGACTTATTTTCCGTCAGGTAAATATGCAGTAGTCGAATTGCTGGATCAAATGGTAGGTGTACTTCTAGGAGACCTTTGAGGAACCTCCATACTATTTTCCACAGAGATTAGGCTAATCTGCAGTCCCACCAGCAGCGAACGGCGTTCCTCTCCCTCTGCAGTCACTACGGCATCGATTGTTTTGGGACTTTTTAATAAAAGCCATTTAAGGCCAGGCATGGTGGCTCATGCCTGCCCATAATCCTAGCATTCTGGGAGCCAAGGCGGGTGGATTGCCTGAACTCGGGAGCTCCAGACCATCCTGAGCAAGAGTAAGACCCCATCTCTGAATAATAGCCAGGTGGTGTTGTGGGTGCCTGTAGTCCCAGCTACTTGGTAAGCTGAGGCAAGAGGACTGCTTGTGCCCAAAAGTTTGAGGTTGCTGTGAGCTATGATGCCACAGCACTCTACCAAGGGTGACAAAGTAAGACTCTGTCCAGGAAAAAACAAATTCTAACTGGAGTAAGGTGATATCTTATTGTGGTTTTAATTTGCATTTCCCTGATAATTAGTGACGTTGAACATTTTTCATGTGTTTATTTGCTGTTAATGTAGTTATCTTCTTTTGAAAAGCTTCTTTCCATGTCTTTTGCCCCCTTTAAATGGGATTGTTTGCTTTTTCCGTACTGAATTAAGTTATTTGTAGATCCTAGTTATTAGCCCTTTATTGAATGTATAACTTGCACAAATATTTCCCCACATTCTGTAGGTTGTCTATTTGCTCTGTTGATTATTTCCTTATGTACACACAATATATCTTTTTTTTTTTTTTTGAGACAGTGTCTCTGTTGCCCAGGCTAGATTGCCCTGGTGTCAGTCTAGCTCACAGCAAACTCAAACTCCTGGCTCAAGTGATCCTCCTTCCTCAGCCTCCCGAGTAGCTGGGGCTACGGGCACCTGCCACAATGCCCAGCTAATTTCTTCTGTTTTGTAGAGATGGGGACTTGCTTTTGCTCAGGCTGGTCTCGAACTCCTGAGCTAAAAAGTTTCTCCCACTTCAGCCTCTCAGAGTGCTACAATTAGAGGTGTGAGCCACCGTGCCTGGCCCTATATAATGCATCTTAAAAACACTTATTCCCCCTGAGATTTTTGTACCTTTTGACCACCACCTCCCATTCCCTGCCTGCTCCCACCCAGCCTCTCTAACACTGTCTTTTTCTACGAGTTTAATCGTTTCACATTCCACGTAGAAGGGTGTGTTATAGTATTTGTCTTTCTGAGCCTATTTAACTTAAAATAATATTCTTCAGTTCTATCCGTATGGTCAGAAATCACAGCTTTCTCTTTTTAAGGCTGAATAGTATCCCATTGTGCGTGTCTCTCTGTCACGTTTCCTTTGCCCATTCATCTGCGGATAGACATGGTGGTTCCCCAGCGTGGCTGTTGTCAATAGTGCTACAAGGAACACAGAAGTGAAGACATCGCTCTGACAAACTGATTTCAAACATTGTAGGTAAATATTTCTTAGAAGTGAGACTGGTGGATTATATGGTAGTTTTGTTTTTAGTTTTTTGAGGGCTCTCCATAATGGCTGTACTAACTTACATTCCCACCAACAATGTACAAAAGTTCTCTCGTCTTCACCTCCTCACAAACATTTATGTTTTGTCTTTTTGGTAATAGCTATTCTGACAGGGGTGAGAAAATGTCTCATTGTGGCTTTCATCTGCACTTCCCTCTTGATCAGCAACGCTGAGCGTTTTTTCATATACGGTCATCCCTGGGGTATTGGGTGGGGATTGGCTGCATATACCATATGCCCCAAATCCTCCACATATACCAAAATCTGTGCATGCTCAAGTTCTGCGGTTGGCCCTGTGGAACCTGCCTACCCCAGAAGTCAGCCCTCCTCACTTCTGCAGCTTTTGCATCCCACAAATACTGATCTGTGCTTGGTTGAAAAAAATCTGGATGTACGTGAGCCCGTGCAGTTAAACTGGTGTTGCTCAAGGGTCAGCTGTGTTGGTTGGCCATTTGTAAGTCGTCTTTTGAGATATATGACTCAGCAATTCTACTTTTACTCAACAAAATTGACTACATATGCACCCTAACAGGGCAACAGTGTCCGTGACAGCATTTTTCATACAGCCCTCAAATTGGAAAGAAATAGTAGAAATGGAGCAGAATGACTAAATTGTGGCATACGAAGGAGTCCTTTGTAGCAAAGAAAACCCCTGAATTTCACAGACATTAAGGGAAAAGAGACAGAAGAAGAATATATAATGTATTGTGGCATTTAAATGAAGTTCAAAAGCAGGCAACACTCAAAGATGATGCCCAGTGTCAGAAAAATGATTACTCTTGGGGAGGAAGTATGTATAAAGCTGAGAAAAAGGGTTATTGCTAATGTTCTATTTCTTGATCCAGCTATGTTCCTTGACTTCTACACTTATATTCAATGGAGTCTTATGTGAAGTAGGTGCATCACACTTTAATAGAATGTTTACTTAAAGATAATGTACTTCTTTCTTTAAAAAGTTAGTAGTAAAGACTAACATAAGTCTTTATCAAAGTACACAAAAACTTTACCCAAAGAGGCCAATTTAACATATGCAGCTTCAGAAGTTAGTGCTAACGTACCTCCTAGTAATAATGCTTAGCTTTTCATTTAGAGCAAACTTCTAAATTAATGCACTCAAGTATTCCTTGCATGTACAAAAAAAAATTGTTTGTGGCACCATGTCTGCATTGCTGCCACTAGCAGGAGAACTCGATGTGTTAAACGGTGCCAGTTTATGGCACAGTCTTTGGATGTTTCCAAGAGAAAGCCAGTGAGGTTATGTCTAGTGCTGGCTCACTGTTACCATCTGCTGCAAGGAATCGAAGTTGGAAACTCCATTTCCAAAGAAACCGAAAGTGAAACAGCTCTCAGTATTGTGAATGCTGTTGTAAATTCAGTTATTTTAGCACTGAAGATAAATGGACTTGCTTTTTGGAGTTATTTCAGATTAATGTCCATCAGGATGCGATATTTTCTTGTAAACAGTTTTTAAAAAGAACAATTTCCCTAAGTCTACTAATTACCAAGATGCTGCATAGTAATAAATACATTTTAAGATATATAAAATTGTAAAATTTTAACCTCCCCCTCTCAAAAGCATTCCATGTAAGCTCTGCATTAGACAGATGGTCTCTGTATCCATGAAAAATAGCTGAACCATTCAATTAACCCTTCCTTTCTGAAGCAGGCCCACTCCACCACAACCCTCTCCCTAGTCCAGACAAAATGAATCACTCAAAATTGTATGTTACGTTAAAGTTGCCCGAGGTGAGGGTGGTGGGAAAAGAACACTTACACTTCTCCTGCTTCGCAGATGCTCTTTGGGATCTGAAAAGCACGCAGCCTGTCCTCAGAGCTTCTCCAACAGGTGATGGCCGGACGGAGGGTGAAGGGGTAGGAAGGAGGGAAGAGGGGAAAGCAAAATCTTTCAACGTCTGGCTCCAACCAGAACCCGGGAAGTTTATCCTTTTAGGCAATGGGAAAATGTCTAAAAAATGTTTCCACGGGAGGAAGTGACATGATACCACTTGTGCTTTCAGGAAAATGACACCTGCACAGGACAGATTGGCAAGGACGCAGTCTGGAAGCACGGAGATGGGCGAGCTCCGTAACTGTCATCTGTATTTTTTGCAGTAACTTCGTAAGGAAATTGTGGCAGGGATAAAGAGTTGTAGAATTGGGGCAGCGTCTGTGGCTCAAAGGAGTAAGGTGCCGGCCCCATATGCTGGAGGTGGCGGGTTCAAACCCAGCCCAGCCCAAAAAAACTGCAAAAAAAAAAGAATTGTAGAATTCTTTTTGAGGTAGCATTAAGAGGACTTGAAGCTGAATGTGGTGGCACATGCCTGTAAACCCAGTACTTCAGGAGGCCAAAGAGGGAGGACCGTTTAGGCCAAAAATTTAAGACCAGCCTGGGGAACATAGTCAGACTCCATCTCTCAAATTAAAAGAAAATGATGATTGGTAGGTAATGAGATTAACTAAAAAGCATTTGAAAAGTAAATGTAATTCACCTAGCTAAGGGCCTGGCATACAATGAGTGTGATTTGTGTTACTTCATTGCTGGAATAACTATTTTTTTTTTTTTGTTTAAACTAAATAATTTCAACTATGAAAAAATTAAACAAATGGAAACGAACTTTTAATATTTGGCAAAATTTGGCAATGTTAAATAAAGTTGAAAATACTCATCCCCAAGACCCTGCAAATTCAGTTGGGGGTATGATCCCTAGAGAAAATTTCACACATGGGAGGGTCTTACCCATAAGGAAGTTCATTGTAGCATGGTTCATAATTTTGAAAACTGAAACCAACCAAAAGGTCTATCAAGAGGAAAGTGAATTTATAAGCTGCAGGATACTTATATAATGGCACACCACCCAGCATTTACTAGGATGGATAAATCCCAGAACATTTGCAGAGGGATGTATTATGATACCATCTGAACTAGGGTTTAAAACCCATTAAATAATATATAATAGGGCAGTGTCTGTGGCTCAAGGAGTAGGGCGCCGGCCCCATATACTGGAAGTGGAGGGGCCAAACCCAGCCCCGGCCGAAAACTGCAAAAAAAAAAAAAAATAATTATATATATATATATATATATATATATACACAAAAGAAGTACACAGATCTTAATTATATTTGACATTTAATTTCTCTGGAAAAAGCTTAAGTATGGAATAATGTTAGGATTTAACGAAGATTCCTACGTTGGTGTTCATTGTGAGAGTGTTCTTATTCATGTGTTCCAAACATTTTGCAATAAAATAAAAAAAATGCAGTAAAATGGTCAAATGTCAGGGTCTTGGGGGATGAGTATTTTCAACTTTATTTAACATTGCCAAATGGTATAATTATTTTGTAAACTTGAGCAATTTGTTTTACTATTGTCTTCGATTTCTTTACCTCTAGAGATCCAATCCACATAGCTCAGGTGACAGCTCGAATCTTAAACCAAACCTTAAAAATAGTAGCGAGGGTAGAAGTGATGTATCAGGGTAGCAGAGGCTCGTGGGACAATACATTCACGACCTGCGATGGTCCCTAATCTCTACCTCAGGAAACTGAGGCTTAAAGAGGTTAAACAACTTGCCAATGACACAGAGGGCAGGGATTTTAATACAGATACACCTGTCACCTTCTGACTCCCAACCCGGTGCATGGGCTTACCCAGACCCAAGGACTCTGGCTAGGTCAGATCCATACTATTAGCGAGTATTCCTCATCTTGTTCTGAGCAGGATGACAACATAGTATATCCCGCCAACCAAACACTTTGGAAGTAATATGGGGTACTAATAATGACTCCAGAACCGCAGGCATCACCCAGGACTGTCTCAGGCAAACTGGGACATGTGGTCACCCTAGTTCTGCTTCTCTAGCAAACAAATTCCAGCAGGCTTTTGCTGGAATATGTCATACAAGAATAGCAGTTTTCTAGTAGTAAACAAACAGATTTATTTAGATTCCTAACCTAAAGTTCTGTTGTTCCATTAACACCAGAAGTCTTAACCCAGCTGGCAGAAAAACATGGCTGAAGTGGTGTCTTCCGATGCTGTCCGCGTGCACAGCTGTTGCCAACAGAGGGACACAGCAGCTGCTCCAAAGTCCCTCCAGAGTTTAGCCCTTACTGCCCTATTCAAGTTCTGGAACACAGTTTCTATTTCCTCCCTGTCTGAAGCATTTAGAAAAACCCCATCTGCAGAGAAGCATTCACTCCGGGAAGGCTTTGAGAATGGGGTGATGTTGCCCTCTGGTGTTACCAGGGACACAGCAAGCGGCTGCACGGAGTTGGCCAGGGCGAGGTGAAGGCCAGAAGCAGGGCACCAGCTCTTACAAGTGTGTTGCCATGTCTGCCTGGGCAGTCCTTACAAAGACTTTGCAACTCCTCATTTTTATAAATAAGAAAACTCCTCAGGGATTAATTTGTTCAAGGTCACATAGTAAAGAGATGGATTAAAATTAGAATCCAAATATTTGTAGCATTAAAGCCCATGGTCTTTCCTTGTAACATCATTCTAGAGACCATATAGAAACTGGGTCTTCAAATATTCAAAGTATATGTAATATCCACTTCATGCTGGAAATTAAACACGACAGGTTGACTTATTTTATAAAGAAACCTTCGAGTACCTTACAATGAAGTGTATGTGCGTATGGCAGAGAGAGAAAGAGAACATTGTCTCGGAGCCCGTGCTTATGTGATTTCTCTCACATTTAACGCCCTCCCAAGTCTTTGGTAATGTTTCCCTTCATTCTTCATAAGATTTCATAACAGCTCACCAATCTTTGTCTCTATCCTGGTTTTGGTTCTTCTACCATTTCCTGCGTACCACTTTTCTTTACAGTCATCCCTTATCTGATTCCTCTTTTCACCATCTTTGTCTTACATAATTAACTACCTGAGAGCTGAAACTATGCCTTGCTTTAATTGCAAACCTCTATTCCACAAAACCTCTCACAGTGCTTCTTCACTAAGAATAGACCCTCAAGACATTTGCGGAATTTGGATTGCAATAGATGTAAGCCACTGGCTTTAATAAAATTTCGAATTCCAAGAGATTAATGTTTTCTTCCAACTGGATGACATCCTACTGTGTCTTGGTGAGTGTAAAGTAGCCATGTCAAATGTGCAGTACACGGGTATGATCAGAGCTCTCCAGTCCATGCGCACAGACTGGTGAAAGCATAAGACAAAACCCCTGGGTCTGGGAATGGGCTGGTGGCATCGACCCTCTCCATATTTTGAGTGGAGACCGTGTTCCACGGTGCTGGTTTCCATCTACCTTCATTTCGCCATCCCCGTCCTCCATATTTGGAACTCTGTTCTGTCCTAGCACCATCTACCCTCTCATTCAACTGCTCCCTAAATAGAACTTTTCTGCTTTTTCCTTTCCCTAAATGGCTTTCACTGCCCCTGACTCCTGAGCATGTCCTCTGTTTTCAGGGAAATGTGTCTAACCTCCTGACCTCTAACTGCTGCAGACCAGCTGTCTTCCCACAGGCCATATATTAACCCTGTTTAAGCTACTCTTTAAATTCCTGGCATGCTCAGTCAGCAGCCTCTTTAGCGGCAGCACCATCTGCTAGCAGTTTAACCCCTGGCTCGCTGGACTGAAATGGTAGAGGTAGATCAGAAGGTCGAGCGTCCCTAGCAGCCAGACACAAGTCACATACTACCTGAACGCTCCCTTGTGAGCCCACTCATTCTGAGTGTTAGCAAAGTAAGTTTTGATATTGAAAAGGAAAAAATCTAGTGCATTTATGTTTTGGGGATACATAACAGCAAACTATTAGAAGTAATTTAAATATTTGATAATACAAAATTCAGCCCTACAATAGCACAAATGTTTTAAATGGCTTCATAATCTGTGTCTTTGAAATATATATATATATATATATATTTTTTTTTTTTGTAGAGACAGTCTCACTTTATTGCCCTCAGTAGAGTGCCGTGGCATCACACAGCTCACAGCAACCGCCAACTCCTGGGCTTAGGCGATTCTCTTGCCTCAGCCTCCTGAGTAGCTGGGACCATAGGTGCCCACCACAATGCCTGGCTATTTGTCTGTTTTGAAGTTCGGCCGCGGCCAGGTTTGAACCCTCCACCTTCGGTATATGGGGCCGGCGCCCTACTTGCTGAGCCACAGGTGCCTGAAATATATTTGTTAACCTAAAGAAGTACTTAAGTGGAAAAAGTGCAGGATAGAAGAGGGAATTGAAAAGTAGTAACCATTTTGATGAATAATATTTATCCACTCTTTTCCCATACATACACTTTTTAATATAGGTGAAAATTGATTTAATTTAAAAAGCAATTTGTTTTTAAATTAGACACAGATTTATTTTTCATTCACATTGAGTCTGGATGTAGTCAATCTATGACTCTATGACTAGTTTAAGGGTTAAGGTGTCAAGCCTCTCATATTTTCTGTACTTTTCAGCTTCCATATATATTTCAACATATATGAAATGCCTGTACACCTCTCATTAACCATTTTCTTGCTGATTTTTGAGTATGAAATATGTATATCTTTTTTTTCCAGATTAATATGAGGGCACATACAATTAAGTTACATTGTTTGCATTTGTAAGACAAAGTCCGAGGTGCATTTGAGTCCTTCACCCAGGAAGTGTGCCATATACCCCTACATTGTGCCCGTTAGGTGGAAACTTACCAATCCCACACCTTCTTGAATTTAATTGCTTTTCTCTCGTGTGGCCTATATTTGTTCATCTACTAGTTTCAAATTAGTATTGAGTACGTGGGAGACTTGCTTTTCCATTCTTGGGACACTTAAGAGAATGTTCTCCAAATCCATCCGGGTAAATACAAAAGATGCAATGTCTCCATATTTTTTAATGTATAAATAATACTCCATGGTATACATATACCTCATTTATTCACAAGTTGATGGGCACTGGAGTTGTTTCCACATCTTTGTGATTGTGAATTGTGCTGTAATAAACACTCCAGTGCAAATATCCTTACGATAAATGATTTTTTTTCTTCTGGGTAGAATCCTAGTAATACAATCGTAAGATCAAATGGAAGGTCTACTTTTCATCTTTGAGGATTCCCCACACTTCTTCCCCAAAAGGCTGTATTAGTTTGCAACCCCATTAACAGTGCCTAAGTGTTCCCTCTCTCCACACTCCAGCCAGCATCTACAGCTTTGGGACCTTATGGCATGGGCGGTTCTCACGGGGGGTTAAGTGGTATCTCAAAGTGGTTTTCATTCATATTTCTCTGATGATTCGAGATGATGAGCATTTTTTCATGTGTTTGTTGGCCATCGGTGTGTCCTCTTGGGAAAAGATTCTGTTCATGTCTCTTGCCCAATAATTAGAGGGTTTGTTTGCCTTTTTCTTATTGGCTTGCTTTAGTTCTTTGTTGATCTGTTATTAGTCCTTTGTCAGATTGTAATATGTGAGTATCTTCTCCCATTCCAAAGGTTGTCTATTTGCTTTGTTGATTGTGTTCTTAGCTGTGTAGAAGCTTTTTAACTTGATCAGGTCCCATTTATTTATTAAAAAGCACTTTATATATCCATAGTAGTAACAAATCAAAGCCAGTGATAGGTCTGCTTTAGGGTACAGTATGTTCGTAACATAAACCCACAGCCAACAGGTGGAATAAACCATTTTATTGCCTCCACTGGTTCCAGTAACTTTTTCTTCTATGACTAATTCTTTACTACCACCACCATTAAAAAAAAAAAACCAAAAACCAAAAAACCCAAGCTCCGAAAAACCAACTTTTCATTTCTCTTCTTTCTGACTTCTTTTCTCCCCAAAGTCGTCCCAAACCTTCTTCTTGGTACCTCTGAGTGACAAATAAGGGGAGTAGAAAAGAAGACTAGAATAAATACTTCTTCCATTTCATCTGTTCACTATGACTTTCTTCCTCATGTCCCTGAAAAGACACAGGTGATTGTTACTAAATAAAAATTGGTGGTCCATGAGTACATGACTCTGGTTGAAGGTGATAGGCAGGAGATAACTTTGTATAATTGCCTCATTCTAGAAAATGGGTACAAAAATATTATATTTGTTTCCAAAAACCACAATGTAAGGCACTCTCAGGCCTTTGGCATATATGCTAAAAAGATTTCTTATTTTTCTCTATGGCATTTGTTTTCAGGATACAGCAATAGTCGCTGAGAGCCCACATGACCTAACACTTGTCTCTCCAGACAGCTGAGTATTTTTACTGATAGACAAGGGCATCTGTCTGGAGGAGCTTCTTTAACATGAATTGATGGCAGGTGTTCAAAACGCAGTGTAGTCATGACAAAGAGCCGTTTCCAAGAGCTCCATTCGTATCATAATAAAATGTAATCAGATCAAGGATTAAACCTCGATAACATTAGAGAAAAAGGAAGGGGTTTTATAGGTCCACAATTAAGCCCATCCATTCTGGCTTAGATTTGGGGAGAAGTAGAGATTCAATTGGTTCCTTGATAGGTTTCTTATTTGTATGAGTTCCCACCCTTGACATATCACTCACTACCTTTATTCTACATGCTATAGCAAACATGTGTGTATGATAGCAAACACACATAGACCACCTCTGTGCTGTGGATTAAGTTCCCAAATATCCACAAGTTGAAAAAGTTGAATTTGAGAAACTTCAGAGCCTAACATATAAAGAGTTGACAGCCTGGTTGGTATTGAAATTACAGAAATTCCATATGAACAAAAATACAGCTATACAACAGCACAGTAAACAGACTATCAGTGACACAACTTACATTAAATTAGTAATAATGGGTCTGTAATGAATAAAAAGAGAAAGATGTGTCTTCTCAAGTCCTGTCAGTCATCTGTTAACATATTTGAACTCCTTCTTTCCATGACTCCTTGAACTTTAGTCTCACCCCCAGTTAATCTTTTTTCTTTGAGACAGAGTCTCACTACATTGCCCTGGGTAGAGTGCCATGAGCTCACAGCAACCTTAAACTCTTGGACTTAAGCAATTCTCTTGCCTCAGCCTCCCAAGCAGCTGGGACTACAGGCGCCCGCCACAACGCCCGGCTGTTTTGTTGTTGCTGCTGTTGTTGTTGCAGTTGTCATTGTTGTTTTAGCCGACCCGGGCTGGGTTCCAACCTGCCAGCCTCGCTGTATGTAGCTGGCACTGTAATCACTGTGCTATGGGTACTGAGCCCGGTTAAAGTCATCTTAACTGAAATCTTTTGCTCACTCTACCTGAACAGAACACAAAAGGAGGAAATGGACTAATGATGGAAGATTCATTTAATTTAAAATATAAGAAATGAGGTATAAAAAAATTCCAAAGAGGCAATTAGAAATAGAAAACTGAAAACAAAGACATTAGGGGATGGAAACAGACGTCAAGGAGTCATCTAAATAGGAATGATGTATGAAATAATGAAAAGGAAGGAAAGCAAGTGGGGCAAATCTTAGAACAATTTAAGGGCAGTGGAGAGGAAAAGAAAAGGAAAAAGGTAAGAAATTATTTTTCCAAGCCGTCAACTTTTGTGGAGGTTCACAGAAGCCAAGAGAATGGAGAGAATGGAGACTTTTTATTTATTTATTCTTTTAACTTAATTTTTATTAAATCATAATGGGATAAATTTATGTGGTATAATGTGATGATTTGATGTACAATGTGGAATGCTTAAATCAAACTAATTAACATACTCATTGCTTACTTATTTTTGTGGTAAGACATTTATAATATACTTTAAGTTGTTTTGAAATGTACCCTTGCATTGTGTACATGAGGAAAGACTTTTTAAAAGAAATGGGTCTGGGGCGGCGCCTGTGGCTCAAAGGAGTAGGACTGGAGGTGGCCGGTTCAAACCCAGCCTCTGCCAAAACTGCAAAAAAAAAAAAAAAAGAAGAAAGAAAGAAATGGGTCTCATCATGGCTAAGAACTGCAGAAAGATAGAAAAAAGTAGGGATCAAGATTGCTGACTTGATGTGTAGGAGTCGATAGACCATTTTTGGTTTCTGGATTCACTGCTCCACTAAAATGCTTCTCTCCAGCTCCAGAGGGCTTAAAGAAGGTGTGATGAGGGAAACATAGGGCAAAAGTAGACTCCTCCCTTTCCTTCACTCTTTTTTCTTTCTTTCTTTTAATTGTTGGGGATTCATTGAGGGTGCAAGAAACCAGGTTACACAGATTGCATGTTAGGTAAAGTCCCTCTTACAATAGTGTCTTGCCCCCTAAACCCTTCACTCTTAAACCTACTTCCCATCTTCTTTCAAGATGAAAGGGTAATGGAATCAAATGAGCTGTCTACAGAATCAAAGAGACCAATTAAGAATCAAGCTATTGTTCAATTATTCCAAATAAATTACCCATTACATTTCTTTCAGTCCCAGTTTGTTTATGTATCATACACATATTTGATACACTTTTTTTTGCTTACGACTATATTGTGGCCATCTTTTCCTGTCCATGAACATGTATTATTTATGCATTGGTTTTCTTTTTTCTTTTTTTTTTTTTCTCACTTTATCGCCCTTGGTAGAGTGCCATGGCATCCCAGCTCACAGCAACCTCCAGCTCTTGGGCTTAGGTGACTCTCTTGCCTCAGCCTCCCAAGTAGCCACCACAATGCCCGGCTATTTTTTGTTGCAGTTTGGCCACGGCTGGATTTGAACCCACCACCCTCAGTATAGGGGACTGGTGCCCTACTCACTGAGCCACAGGTGCCGCCCTATGCAGTGGTTTTTCTTTTTTTTTTTTTTTTTTTTTTTTGTAGAGACAATTTGACAATTTTTAGCCCTTGGTATATTGCCGTGGCGGAAAAACGCAAACAGCAAAAAACAGCGATTTTGGGTTAAGCGAATCACTTGCCACACTAAACCCAAGAGCGG
>CAUYON010184448.1:0-12215 GCA_963573935.1 Arctocebus calabarensis | reverse complement strand
GCAACCTCCAGCTCTTGGGCTTAAGCGATTCTCTTGCCTCAGCCTCCCTAGTAGCTGGGACCACAGGCGCCCGCCACAGCGCCCGGCTGTTTTTTTGTTTTGCAGTTCGGTGAGGCTGGGCTTGAACCCGCCACCTTCGGTATATGGGGCCAGCACCCTACTCGCTGAGCCACAGGAGCCGCCCTATGAGTCGTGTTTTGAAGTATTAGCAGCCGAGTTTATGAATCTGAAAAACAAGTGATAGGAAGTGAAATCTCTTTCTCAGTTTTGTTCCTAAGTCTGAACAAGTGCCATTGCAAAGTGACAGAAATTTTGCATAAGCATTTATCTAAATTGTCAAAATACTAAGTAGCACAGTTGTACCTTCATTGACATGGGATTCTTTTGAGTATACTGAAAGTATTTCTCCCACTTCTATGTTAGTATTTCTCCCACTTCTATATATCCTTGGCCTTGGGCAAACAGTGTTAGGAGTTTTGCGTGCGTGTTTTTAGACACATCTGGAACAATTTTGTGTGTATTGTTGCCCCACTTTTACTCTAACTGTACCATGTTATAATCCCTATTTTATGGCCGGCTTTCTTCTACTTCTCTCTCTCTCTGCCCTACTATGTATTTTTATATATGTATGTTTGCTATCTTTTATAATATACTGCTAATCTTTTCTGAAATGAGTTATGAAAATAATCTTTCATGGAAAAATTTTAGGAATTTTAGAGATCCATCATCAGGATTCATTTGTGGTAGGGCAGCCTTGGAGGTATATTTCTCAGACCTCCCTCCAGGAGCATCTGCTGGGAAGGGTGTAGCGAGCACACAGCCTTCAGTTACAGCACTCTGGGCATCTGCAGCATATTCAAGCTGAGGCCATGCTGTCCCTAGACAGCTCAGCCAATGCCTGAGAATGACAGCCTATTGGCACCTGGCCATTTTTGCTCAGAGAACCCTCCACAAGCAGTCTTTGTGCTGGAGCACCCACTGGACTGACTGTGGAGTTCTCCCAGCTACATCACTTGCTTACCTTTCTCAGGTATCATAGCAGCTTCTGTCTTTAGTTTCTCCCTACTCATACCTCTCCTTCCTTCTTTATTTTTCACAGGCAGCACCCAGAATAAATCTCTTGCACTACTGTGTTACCCAGACCTCTGCTTTGTAGAAGGCCCAGACTGACACACATGACTCTTCTATGTCCTTGTTTCAACAGCAAGAGGAATGAATTTTCTTAATTTCTCTTTCCTTTCATCACCTTTTGTTTGTTTGTTGGAAACAAGGTTTTACTCTGTCACCAGGGCTAAAGAGCAAGGGTAACATCATAGCTCATTGCAAGCTTAAACTCCTTGGTTCAAGTGAGCCTCCTGCCTCAGCTTCCCACGTAGCTGGGTCTATGAGAATGCCCTACCATGCCCCATTAATTTTTCTATTTTTTGTAAATATGGCTCTTACTCAGGCTAATCTAAAATTCCTGGCATCAAGCAGTCTTTGCCTCTCAAAGTGCTAGGATTGTAGGTGTGCGCCATCATATCAGGCCCACTACCTATTTCTAATTATTATAAGAAATGCATGCATCCAAAAAAAAAAACCCCTCAAATAATCAATCAAAATTTATAACACGTTTTTCTGTGGAAACTCTTCATTGTTTAAACAAATACAACAGGAGATAAAATTCTGAGTTTTTATATGGAAACATTTTTATTTTGATGTTACAATTGATTATTAGTTCTTTTGGCTATAGAATTATAGTATAAATTCATTTTATTTTCCTATAAATTTGAGAACATTACTTTCTGGTAACTAGTGTCATTACTGAAAAATCTAAGGACAATTTAATACTTAATCCCTTGTAGGTAAGCTGTATTTATTCTTCAGAACTTTTAAGAATTTTTATATACTCTTGGCTTAAAAATTTTACTGAGTATGTTCATTTTTGTTTACCTTGCTGAGTACTCAGTGAATGTGTTTGCCGGTAAGACTGATTCAGAGATATTTTCCACTCTGGGAAATTTTCTTCTATTATTTCTTTGATTATTTCCACCACTCAATTGTCTTTCTACTCTGTTTCTTTAAGTTCTTTTGTGGGAATGTTAAACTTGTTGATTGCTAATGTATGTGTAATTCTCTCACATTTTAAAAAATTATTTTTAACTAGGGCCAGGTGCAGTGGCTCACACCTGTAATCCCAGCACTCTAGAAGGCTGAGGTGGGTAGATTGACTGAGCTCACAAGTTTGAGACCAGCTTGAGCCACAGTGAGACTTTGTCTCTGAAAATAGCTGGGCATTATGGCACATCCCTGTAGTCCCAGCTACTTGGGAAGATGAGGCACAGGATCTCTTAAGCCCAAGAGTTTGAAGTTGCTGTGAGCTATGATGCTACAGCACTCTACCAAGAGTAACAAGTGAAATTCTGTCTCAAAAAAAAAATTATTTTAAGTAGTTCAGATTCTGCATTTTTCCTCAACTACTTCTTTAAATATATATATTTCTAATTTCTAAGCGATCCTGCCATTTATTTACTTCTGATTATTTCTTTTTAGTAGAAGATTTTTGAGTTTCATGGTTATACCATAGTAGACTATCCCAATGGGTATTAGTGAGTTAGTTGGTTGCGGTAACAGGCATGCCTGGGTGGAATATACACTTTGTTCTATTATTAATAATAGGCCTTGTGTTTTCCTTATCACTTTTGTTAAACCTCTTTCTTAGATAAACTTTAAAATTCATAGCCAGACAGTATATACTTAAAAATAAATATTTAACTCTTTTCTAAGGTTTACTAGTAGTAATCTTCTAATTTGGGATTTATTTACTGCATAAGTTTTTATTTTTCTCCCCCATGATTGTAACTCCTGTGCATACAAATCTACTTCCATTTTAATAACCTAAGATAATATTTCCTCAAAAAAATTCACCCACTCAGTGCTCATTTTTCCACGAATGATTAATGATGATATTTTATATATAATCTTCTTCTGAACAGCACATTAAATAACAACATTGCCAGTGCAGCCTCTTCAAATCACATTATACTGGAGAGCAATACTAAGATTAAAGGCTGCTACTTTACCCAGTTGCAAATCATCAAAGTCACATCTATGAAGAATTGGAATAGTTAAAAGAAAGTACATTATCCTTACCCACAGAAGCATTATGAAGCAGTCATTAAAAGTTCTCATTTTACAAATAGCAGACTGGATTCAGATCCCAACTCAATTGTATATGCTCTTGGGCAAAGTAGAGTCTGTTTCCTGAGAGGGTTGGTATGAGAATTAATCATAATGCATATGGAGTTTTTAGAATTGTGGCCAGTATATTGTAATCACTCAAAAAAGATTAGCTATTATGATAGATGAATAGGTTGGCAATCATCTCTCAGAGAAAAAATATTCTCTACTATTTTCTCCAAGTGACTGGATCTGTTCCCATGGTGTGCATCATTTCATTTTGTTTTTACTTCTAGAATACTTCTTACTTCATGAAATCTTCTTGTGTAAAAAGTTATTTTCTGCACTGCTGCTAATTTTCTGCACTGCCTGCATATCAGAAGCAGGCAACCAGAGATTGTCACCCTTATCCCCAAATACGACTAGCAGTAACTTTGCATAAGGCGTTCCATTCACTGAACATATAGTGGAGATACAGTGAAAAGGGAATATGGTTTAATTCTTGGGGAATCAAGAAATAAGAAATAACTGTTTTCAAATTACAAACTTATTCAAACATTTAGAAGATAGAATCAAACATACGTTCCTGGGAGGAAAAGGAGAATACTAGTAAATAAAAGAAGCACTTCAGGATTTGGAAGTAGGCTTGAAATCATGAGTGATGCAATGGAAAGAAAAGATGTTTCATGTAGGTTGAATAAATGAGGTTATGCAAGACAGACTAATTGATGGTACGTGGCACGCATTTGCTTGAGATAACAAATTATCACAATTATCTGAACATAAGAAGAAGAGTAAGAAATAGAGTACAAGGAAGGTTAGGGAATGGACAGTGCTTTACATAAGAAAATGATGATCTTTCCCTTTAGAGTTATTCCTCCTAAAAACTACTGTAGTAGGGGATATAATGCACATCTTCACTGGGGAAATGAATCCACTCAATTCTCACTTTCTGGGGTGGCTGAAGCACATGTTGACCACTATAGTTTTCTTCTAGCCCTGTAGCTAAAGTCCTGACCTTCTACAAGACTGGTGAAGCAAACCAGGGGGCCATGGTTTAGACAAGCTAGAGTGACAGACAGGAAGGCTTAGATTTGGCAGTTATGTGGAGGAATGATCTAGAAACCACTTTGAATTGTTTCAGATCTACAGCTTCCTTGCTATGAGTTTAATTCAATTCTAGACTCATGAGAATCAGCTGGTACTATACCTGGCTATTAACATGTTTCAGATCCAATTCTTTTGTGATTCCCACCATTACAACCATTCTGGTGCTCATTAGTACTTCCATCAGAGAAATGAAATGTAAAATCAAAAGGACTGCTACCTAAATCCAATAATTTTTTTTTTGTTTTTTTTAAGAGAGAATCTTACTTTATCACCTTTGGTAAAGTACTGTACCATCACAGCTCACAGCAACCTTCAGCTCTTGGGCTTAGGCAATTCTCTTCCCTCAGCCTCCTGAGTGGCTGGGACTACAGATGCCTGCCACAATGACTGGCTATTTTTTTGTTGCATTGGCCAGGGCCAGATTTGAACCTGCCAACCTCGGTATATGGGGCTGGCACCCTACTCACTGAGCCACAGGCGCTGCCCCCCTAAATCCAATAATTTTAACATGTATGAATGGGTTTGGCAGAGGGCAAAGGTGAAACACTAAATAGCTTTAAAAGTTGTAGAATTGTTTAAATGCATGTTGGGCTTTCACAGTTGGGAAAATTAGAATAGATCTTTACAATGTTATTCTGATTTCCAAGTTTTAGTCTTTGTTATTCTAAATTCACACTGATGCCTCCCTTGTTTACTAATTTAGCTAACAGCTACAGTTTTGGGGGCCTTAGAAACAGTCATATCCCAAAGCTGATCCTACTTCTTGCATCCAGTGTAGAATTGGCAAGTTGTTGTAGCTCTTAGTGTGTGGAGCCTAAGAATCTCTCCGTGGGAGGTTGGGGAGGATGTGAAACTGCAGAATTGAGACCTTAACTCAGCTTAGATGTTAAGGGAAGGGGCCTATTAGTGTATCACAAAGCTCCTTACTTCCTTCTTGGCAGAGGTTGTTGCTTGGAGCCAGCAGGTGCTTAATGCTGTTAAATTTATGAGTAGCAAAAGCTGTTGGATTTCTTAACATCTGGGTAACATAAATTATCAGAATTTTATTTTTTATTTTTTTTGCCCAACATAGTTGGAAAATGATTTTGAAATCCATGGAAAGCCATTAAGTAACCTTTATAGCAATGTGTTTATTTTTTAACGTATACCTGTGTGACTGTAACCTGTCCCTAGATGAGCTGACAAACCCTGGCAGGGCAGGAAGTAGCAGGTACAGGGAAAGCAAAGGCACAACAACTTGCCTTTGAGCGCCTTTGGTGAGACACAGAGCACTCTTAATCCACATATTTGTAGTTCAGGTTTGATTTTTTTTCTTGCTCAGAATGAACTATAAGCTAAGTGCAGAACCAAAATATCTATTTGTAAATGTCTGGCATTGGCTATTTTTTCTTTTAAACTAAGTGTGATATTGAGAGCTGTTCCTTTCACTCCCTCTTTTCCCACCTTCTTGCTGTTCTCTCATTACAATAGGTAATTGAGTAGTGACCTGTCAGGCAGAATTTAAAAAATAAGATGGAGCAGGAAGAACTTGGCCATTGCTTTACAGTGACAGGCCACTCACATACATAACATTGTGCATCTATGTTACTGTTGCCTGTGTTTGTCTGTTTTCTACCAGGACTGATAAAAGCAAATAGGCATTTTTCTATACTTTTGTCCACTGTTGATTTTAAATGATGCTGTCCGTAAAAAAGTGATTCCCCTAGTATTTTCATGTTGGAAAGGGGACCATCTAAGCTTGAAGTATATTGATTATTTCCCTACCTATATTTCACTAACAGAAATTAGGGAAGTATGAAACACTAGCTTAAAATCTTACTGTTTTCTGTGGTCACCATAGTGACCGTATCTTTACAACTGCATTTAAGGCAGCGGTTCTCAACCTGTGGGTCGTGACCCCTTTAGGAGTCTCCTGCATATCAGATATTTACATTATGATTCATAACAGTAGCAAACTTACAGCTCTGAAGTAGCAACAAAAATAATTTTATGCTTGGAGGTCACCACAATATGAGGAACTGTATTAAAGGATCACGGCATTAGGAAGGTTGAGAACCGCTGATGTAAGGGATTAAGAAGAAAACAATACAACGCAGAGTGTGCTGTTTTTACATGATGTTGTGGAAGGAGTATCTGATGGTAAGAACTGTTGGGTACAATTAGTCTCCCCTCTTCTGACTCTGCGACCCTTGGCAAGTTATGTAATTAGCCAGAGTCCCAGTTTTGCCTCAGTAAAGTATAATTTACAGTGGACATTGTAGAAGACAGCCTGGCAGCCTCTTGCCCTACTGATTAATAGCAATACAGTTGGGGTCCTGACACAGGTAATGGAGAGGATCTGATTGTCCCAAAAAGAGTTATCCTAACCCTTTTTGCTAGCATATAATATATTATACACTATTTTATATATATATATATACGTATGTTATTATCTATAGTCTTAGAGCACTAGGTTATATTATATATGTCTATGTATTTAGATAAGTATATATTTATATGTCTCAAGCCATTTCATATCACAAACAAACCCAATGAAATAAATATACCTGTGCTATTGAATGCAATATTTTGTGGTTCCCAAGAAATAACGCAACCGGCCCAAAAATATGTGAATAACTTTGAAATTTTAGCTCTTCCAGATTTTCCATATTAACTAAGGAAAATCAACACTTTAAGAGATGTGTGTTTTTAGCACAGCACTTGTTCCTATGTGTATGGATAATCTGCTCCAAATTGTGGTCATTTACAGGCATATTTTAGAATGTTTTCATAAGAGGAAAACAAAACCCAAGGCCATCAGATAGAATCTATAATAATGCTTCGCAACTAAAGACAGTTTTCTTGGGGTTTTTGCTCCTTTGGAAAAAAAAAAGGAAGAACAATAATGCATCAGAGACCCCAAAGGGGAATATATTGTTAATGGAAAAAATTGCCTTCATTCACTCTTTCTATTTAAGCGAGCTTTCACTGCCTGCTTATAATGAAAACATACAGGTCTAATACAAAACTCATCAGGGGGAAGGAAGAAGAGGAAGGGAACCCAGAAAATGCAGCATCTAATCCAGATGTTGGCTTCAGTGGGGTGGTGCACAATTTAGTTAAATAATATTTATTTATAATGAATCATTAAGTATAAAATAATTTCCTTATAAAAGTTTATCTAATTGATGTAAAGTTCTAGGAAAAGATGCAAACAAAAAGCCGCTGAAAGTTGTTATTCAAACTGAGATAATCAGCTAAAATTCTTTCTATGGTCTCATTAAAATAAACATTTTCTTGGAATTAAATTAATGATAAACTTTTTTTATAAAAGCTTGTGAAGGCTTAGAAAATGATGGTTTATTTACAGGCCCATTTGGAACTGGGTGAAGATGAGGATATTTGAAAAAGGAAGAAATAAATTAGTCTCAGAGAGAAACTGAGACAGACTTAACAATTAAATAAAATAATGCTTAGTGACAAATGTTAAAAGAGGAGTTAATAATCTTTCAACCCATCTGTTTTGGTTTTTCTCCTAACCTTTAGGAATGCATTTTGGGAAAGCAATCATAAAACCTTGCAGAATTAGACATTTTTCCTGTGATAACCACTTTGCAAATTTCTGTAATTCCATGTCTTTGGGGGGCATTTCATAGCAAGCTATGCATGTGGGCTCTTCTGCATGTGTCTAGTAAGGATGTGGCCCTAGTGGAGCTATTGTTTGCCCTCTGCTTTTGCTGGCTAGCATGTTTATCACCGGCATTTGACCGCATAATTTATGTGATGGCTTCATTAAGCCTAAATACTTCATTGAAATCTTATCCTAAGGAATATTACAAAGTAACCCTAAACTTGTAATCTTTATAAATGGATTAATGTGAATTTACTAAATCTAAAACTTGTTTGGATTAGAAATTGGCAAAGCATTATTTATTTTTTTGTTTTGCAAATTTTGGCTCAGTTTAGATTTCCTCCTAAAATGGCCTGTAAGCCGAAGATCAGAGTGCAGGTACAGTAGAACTTCTCTAAGTTGACCACACAAGGCACTGTAACAAAGTAGTCAAAATCTGGAGGTGGTCAATATAAGAAACTAGGCTCACTGTACCAATACATACGTGGGGTGCGTGTCTGCTCTATGCAAGTTAGAACAGCTTAAAGAGGCGGCTAATGTAGGGAGGTGATCCAGTATGGAAGTCCTACTGTAGTTGATTTTTGAACTTCAGAAGATATCAAGAGTTATGTGAATGGTGCAAGAAAGGGAACACATCCAATAAAGGTTCTGTGTTAAAGTGGGGTTATTTGGAGGGAAACTCTGGAAATCAGTGTAAGACACATACTTCAGAGTTATCCCACCTAAACGTACAGAGTTACACGGCAATGTTTGCCAGGTTGTCAGTTGAGAGTCGATTAGAGCTGCATTTAGGTGTTAACTCATCTGCGTGTCCAAACCACTGCACATGGGGAGAGTGGAAACAAGAAGGTTTGCTTGATTAACACAAAAGCATCTAGAGGTGAATGTTATTAAAGTTTTTAAAAGTTGTATTAAAAATAGAAATATATGAGCAAAGCACAGAAAACTAACAAAACTACTAATGTGCAAGCAGAATCAGCAGCAATAACTAACATTTATCACATATATCATATGTAAAAGGAGGAGTGAGAATTATTATTTTCTTTGTACTTTTCTGTATTTTTATATTTTAAATACTATGCTATCTATTATTTGAGCAGAACAAGAACTACCAACATAAAAACAGCATGAATAGCAATAATAATGAGCTAACATTTATCATATAGAACAAAGGATGAATACGTTTGAACTTTTCTATATTTTTACATTTTAAATACTATATATTATCTTAGTGTAAAATTCACTATAAATATCATGAACACGTTGTATTGTTATTGTACATGTATATTGCTTATTGTATTTTAACATTATTTTTATAGCAAATAATAATACTGGCTCAATTTAGAGTGTAATAAAATTGAAAAAATTACCTAATACTTTTGCTTTACAAAAGAAGTTACAAAACAGCAAAACCTATAGTAAGAAGTTCACAAAAAACTGAATTAATAAAAACCTCTTAAGAAATTTATTAGGTGAGGGCAGGTGTGATAACTGCCACCTGTAATCCAGCACTCTGGGAGGCTGAGGTATGGATTGCTTGAGCTCTGTAGTTCAAAACTAGTCTGAGCAAGAATGAGCCTTGATCGCTACTAAAAATAGAAAAATTCTCTGAGAGTGGTGGTGCACGCCTGTAGTCCTAGCTACTTGGCAGGCTGAGAAAAGAGGATCACTTGAGCCCAGGAGTTTGAGGTTAATGTGAGCTAAGATGATACCAAAGCACTCTACCCAGGGCAAAAGAGTGAGACTGTCTCAAAAAAAAAAAAAAAAAAAAGAAAGAAAGAAAGAAAAGAAATAAATCATTTAGGTGAAATTAACATTTTTATTTGAATCATTTACTAATTTTATATATTTTGTGTTTAAAATTCTGCAACAATCACACCTGTCATAAATTTGTTTTTGATTTGTAGTTTGCATGTCTTCTGTGCTGAAAATAAGGAAGATAAGCTATTTAACCCACAATCAGGAAAAACACACCACCCAACTACAGAGAAAAGAGGAATTTTTATCTCCTGTCATTGTAGTTCAGTGATCTATGATACACTAAATCTCAACAGAAAGGTAACAAGAGAAAAACTTAAAATGCCTAAAGTGTGAAGATATAAACTTTCTAATAGTATTCAGTGAGTTAAGATTTCTATATTTGTCATAGCCAAAGGGATCTGAAAAATGTATTAATATTTAATTTTTTTCAGAAAATACTTTCTAATTATCAGTCTAAGAACAATTTATAGTCAGATTTAAATATCAATTTAGGAACAATATTAAAGTAAAAAAAATAATTTTTTATCACCTCTCTTGAAATGAAATGAAAATCTTACACAGTTTAAAAATCAATATCAATTTGCATTGCTACCACCATTATAAAGTTTTACTAGCCTGGACAAATAGCAAATACTAATCTCCAAAGTTAAGTGAACATGTTTCACATAATTTAATTTGTTTATTCTCTAAATCACTGCTACTAAAGCAAAGATAAATGAAACGTGTTCATTTTATTTTATATTTACAAAATAAATGATCAAGAATTACCCATTGTTTTCCACGTCAAATTGTACTCAATGTGTTTTTCTGGGACTAGTAAGGGTTTCTCTCGGTAAATGGAAAGAAATCAAAGTTATACTAATGGAGTACTGGTTGCTAGTAGTCTATTGTGAGAGTTTAAAAATCATACTGACTCTTTCAAAATGTTTCTGATAAGGCAATTTATTGTTAATACCGATTTGTAAAATAGCTGATTAAAACATTAAATCCTCATTTTTATTCCTGGGGATTTATTTATACATTTTTTTGAGACTCCTTTGTCAATCAGCAGAAGATGAGAGTTGAACAAGTCAATTATCTTCAGGTTAGCTAACTTCTCCCTAACTTCTATGATGCTGAGTTCTAAAGTTAGATTATATGCAAAGGTATTGATTTAAATCTTATTTAAAAAGGCAAAGACTAGAATTGGTGAAAACTTGGAAAATGGATTCCAGATAGATAGATACTTTTAAAATATAATTAATGGGACCTCTGGAATGGAGTTAAAAATAAAATATACTTTTCATATACCTTTGCCTAAAACTACTCATGGCTACACCAGTATCTATCTTTTGATTTCCCCTAGTAAGAGAATTCTCAGTTTTTTTCTGGGTAAAATGATCACCCAGCAAAAGGATGGCATAATAGTTTTTTAGTATTTTTTATAGCCAGGTGTGCTGATGTCATTATATTTTGGCCAATGACAAAGAGGGTGTGTTGTGTGCAACATTATAAAGCATCTTCAATGGTAGAATGATTCTTTTGACTCTTCTATTTCTTCTTGATGGATTGAAGATGTGAACCCAGAGCTCAAGTAGACATCTTAAACCAGGAAGTGGAAGTTTCATGCTGAGGTGGCAGAGCCACAAGATAAAAGGATTTATACATATTTGGGGGTTTTTCAGGGCCACCCTATTAACTGCTATTCTGTTTACCAGTAGATTTCTTTTCTATGAAGGACAAATTGATTTCCATCTTGTTTAAGATACTGGTTTCATTCATTTGATTTTTGCTGTGTGTAGCCTAACTTAACCTTAAATGACACACAGCTTCATTGTTGTTATAACACTCTTATATCAGAAATTTTAAATGAAAAACTATTTTGTCAGAAAATCAACCACCACAGAAGATTTCACAGAGTTGAGATTTGGAGACATTGAAATAAATTATCTTGAACAAAGTAAATCATTTTCTATGGCATGGGAACAACATTCTTCTTTAAAAAAGATGGCTAGTCATTTTCACAGTTAAATTAGGTAAATATCACATATCTTAAGCTATTTGCTTTGATTTCCACTTTACCAATTTACAAGGACTCCACCCCTACCCCTGTCAAATTCCTTGGGCACATAATACAATACTAAATAAGAACATTTTCCAGCCAGATAGCCATCAACATCAGAAGGATTTAGACTTGTAAACACTCCATCAAACACATTTTGAAGATTGTCAGCTTCTAAAATTCAATATATGAAGGCTGTTTTTGAATTTGAAACAATTATACAGTCAAATGTGGATTTATTCTTGCCAAGAAAGTCTAAAAGCATGACCATTCTTAGTCACAAAATATGTTGTCGTCGATGTTAGTCTCGCATCTACTAATCATAAGAATTTTCCCACAAATCCTTTCTTCACTTTTTTTTATTTTATTTTTATTTTTATTTTTTTGTAAGACAGAATTTATTCACAGAAAAGAATACAGAAAACATTAAGGCTCCTGGTAGAGGGAGAGAATTCTAGTGGGGAGAGAGAAGCTCTTTCCGTTTCTCTCCCAGTCTTTCCCCATCTCCTCCTTTAGGCCTTTAGTCTCAGGGTA
>CAUYON010184446.1:0-15846 GCA_963573935.1 Arctocebus calabarensis | reverse complement strand
TCACTGCCATCACCGCTCTCACTACCCTCACCGCTCTCACTACCATCACTCCTGTCACTACCATCACTCCTCTCACTACCATCACTGCTCTCACTACCATCCCTCCTCTCACTACCCTCACTGCTCTCACTACCATCCCTGCTCTCACTACCATCCCTCCTCTCACTACCCTCACCGCTCTCACTACCATCCCTGCTCTCACTACCATCACTGCTCTCACTACCATCCCTCCTCTCACTACCATCACTCCTCTCACTACCATCACTGCTCTCACTACCATTGCTACTTGCTTGGCAGTGCCAGGTCAGTGACCTCTTTGACAAACTCACCTTATTTCATTTCTTATTTAGCTCTATAACATGTAATGCCCGTTTATCACCCACTTCTTAAACTGCATTCCATGACCTTCCCTTTTCTTTCTTTTTGTGCTATGATGACCTTTTCTGCCCTCCTTTGCAGTTGATGGAGTTTTGTCTTGATTCCCTGCACATGACTTTCATTTCCGTAATACCTCATTATTTTTACCAATGCCTCAACTTTTGAAAATATCAGATCTCTACTCCTGCCTATATTTCTAACTGCGTTGGTTATCTCTATATTCACTGTAGCTTGTAGGTCATCTTTGTTAAAATATTCTGTGAATATATCACAGGTAAAGATTATACTTTGGAATCTTTAAAATAAAGCATGTCTTTGTTACTTACATGCAGGTAAACATGCCACTTCTTGTAGCTAAATATTGCTGTCTTGTGGGAAATCTTGAATTTTAGAAGAAACTAAGATGTAAGGAAGCAGAATAGTGTGGATTATTAAAAATCTCTTCAAAAGTAGCATCATGACATATAAAACCATATCTGGAATAGTTTTGCTGTAGATTAGAAGTTTTCTTGTTCCTCAAAGGCTTTGTATAGGAAATCTAAGACCTATACCTTAAAAGTTCTTCAAATAGGTATTTCTAAAACTTCAAAAGAAAAGATGAATTAATTCTCATTTAGTAATGACTTACTGAAATGTTATTAGGACTTCATCTTTATGTATTTTCCCAAAACTAGAACTACCTGAATTTTAACTATCTACAGTTCTACTTAAAGTTTTATCTTTGACTGACCTAAATAAAGATAATCTTGGCCAGGCATAGTGGCTCATACCTGTAATCACAGCACTTTGGAGGCCAAGATGAGAGGATCACTTGAGAGTAGGCATTTGAGGCCAGCCTGGGTAACATAATGAGACTGCTTCTCTACAAAAAGAAAACAAAAACAGAGAGAGAGAAGAAATTAGCCAGGGGTGGTGGCACATATCTGTAGACCCAGCCACTCAAGGGTGAGGCTGAGAGACTGCTTGATCCCAAGAGTACAAGGCCACAGTGAGCCATAGTGATGCCACTGCACTCAACCCAGGCAATGGAGCAAGATCTTCAAAAAAAAAATAAAAAAAGTGATCCTTTAGGCAGAATTAATCTATGGTGATAGAGATCTGAATTCTTTTTTTGTTTTGTTTTGTTTTGCGACAGAGTCTTACTGTGTTGCCCTCAGTAGAGTGCAATGGTGTCATAGCTCATGGCAATCTCAGACTTTGGGGCTTAGGCAATTCTCTTGCCTCATCCTCCCAAGTAGCTGATACTGCCCGTACCCACCACAATGCCCAGCTATTTTTTTGTTGCAGTTGTCATTGTTGTTTAGAAGGCCCGGGCTGGGTACAAACCTGCCTACCTTGGTGTATGTGCTGGTGCCGTAAACACTGGGCTATGAGCACTGAGCCAGAAGCCTGAATTCATATTGTCACTAAGAGCAGGATATGATTATTGATTAGGAAGGGCTATAAGCAATCCTTTGGGGTGTTGGGAAATGTCTGTCCTGATTTGAGTAGTTACATTGATGTGTACATATGTAAAAATTCATCAAACTATACCTCTACATTATGCCTTTTATTGAAAGAATTGGACAAAATTGAAATGATTTAAAAGGATAAGAGTTGCCCCTAATCTTAAACTTCCTTTTACCTTCTTGGCTATTCTGTATACTCTTGGAAGGCAGGGAAAATAGTCTATTATAAATTTTGTATTCCAGGCATGAAGTGGGAGGGAAGATAGAAGCAGGTGGAGGGAGAGGAAGATTTATTTCCCTTCAGGGTTGTTTTGCTCAACTCCTTGTAGTAGAGTTTCTTAATAAACTCAACTCCATTCTGAATTGCCACCTTGCTGTTTCTACATACATAAGGAGCGTGCCTAAACAATGTAGACACAATTTAAGAGAAATTATCTGTGTGTTACTTTTCAGAGTTGAATTACAGTAGTAATGTGTAGTATGACATTTGCTAAAAAGATGATATTAATCAAATGAATGCTAGTGTAACTGTGTGACAGGCAGGACAGTCAAAGAAAATGGCAGAATGCAAGACCTTTTCAAGTGGTATTTGAAACTCGGGAACTTTGTGGAAGTACAATGACAATGGAGGTGTGAACCCTCCCCCACCCCTGACAACAACATACGTTTGTGGCAAGTTCGAGATGCATGGTGCTATGTGGTGTGCTCTCCACAAGGAGAGATCCAGGAGGCCTTGCACGGCATTAAGTCCTGCTTCTTTTGCTGTGGTGTTGGAACAGTTTGCACACTCACCATAGAAGTCTACAAAACAGTGCTCGCCTGAGACCGGAGCTAGAGGACAAGCATATGTCGCAAAATGGAAAGTTTTCATCCCAAAGTTATTACAGGTGCCAAGATACAAGAACTTAACCACTGTGAGAGTTTGCCGTGACAATGGATAGAATGATGAGGTTCAGTTTTCCCTTCATTCTCCTGACCTAACACCCCTGGACGTCTACCTATGGAGGACTTAATGTGTGCTGGAAATACTTCAGGAAGATATTGAAATGGCGTGTACAGCAATAGAAGTGGACGCTTTGGTCAGGACTGCTGAAGTGGTAGTTCACCACAATCAGAGAAGTCTAGACATGCTGATGGTAATCATTTTGAGTGCCTCTGGTAACTGCAGAAGTCAAATGTGACTTACATTTATCTTTTTATCAGAATATATTGAGTATTACAATTTTAATATAGTATTTTCCTTTCTTAAAATGTGTATATGTATTTTTGGCACCCTCTGCATATACGTGTATTTCCCCCTTGATTTGAAGATGGGAGAGTTAAACTGCATTTTTATTTCAGAATTTAAAAATTGGGCTATTTTTGACATGATTACACTCTTGCACAAATTTTTTGCTTTCTTTGCTTTCCCACTTGCATTTCTGTTAGCCTTTTATCTTCCTATTTCCATATGTAAGAGTAGAAATTGTATCTTTTATTTTTTATACTCAACAAGTGCTAGTGAATAGGAATTTTTAGGGTGGAGAAGAGATGACAAGAGGAATGATTTAATAATGCTGGGAAAATAAAGGGCCTTCCTTAGGCCACTCTTCTTAGCGAAGGGAGGAACACAGTTTTTCCATCTCCTTGTCAAAGATGATAGAAGCAAGCCAAGACTTTAGAAAGATTTAAGTTTTCCATATGGAAAAGCTAGGTTTAAGGCCAGGAAGAGGAAATAGAAAAGGTGATTTGAACTTTTATGACAAAAGAGAGCCCTTGGATTCTACCTTTGTAAACCTTTTCCTTCCACAATACCTCAGCTCATGACATACTTTAGGGAAAAGTTAGCATGCTCAGTTGACTTGGATTGAATGTGAGTTTACTTTGTAAGAAATACCTGCATAGGGAAAGCATATGGGATTCTTGCTATAATGTTGGCTTTGGGGTTCATGCAGTTGACCCATTATACATTTGTTCTGAATGAGCGGAAAGGCTTTTGCAAGTCGCTTTAGGATCTTTGCTGTAGATTATAATTTACCATGTGTACTACAGAGAAAGTTCTTACATTTGGTCTGGGGCCCATTTAATAACCCCCTCTAGTCTTTCACTAACTGGAATTGTTTTCAAGTTACAGATGCAAGAATAACACTGTAAACTTATTAGTTCTCTAAAGCGAATTAGGAATTCCTGAATGCATTCTGACCTGGGACTATTTATTATGAAACCAAAATAGAATAGTGTGATTCTGTGAAAATAATTGTTAGGCACATCCATGGATACACTAGGATGAATGAAATAGATCAAGACTGCAGTATGTCTAAAACTTTAATAAAGTAAAACCCCATGACAACTCATTGGGCTTCTGACTTCCATCTAACTCCCCTTCTTAAATGAGGACAAGACTAAAATTCTTTTCTTCTGACAAGCCAGGAAGGGAGGAACCTTTCAGGAAATGAAGGGATGGAAAATACATCCCCATAGTCCCATTATTCTCCTAGCCCAGTTTTCCAAAATCTGGCTAACCAAATGGGTACCAAGTAACTGAGAGACTTCTGTGACCACCATTGTAGTCCTGGAAAGACCAATCTCAGAATCTGCATTCATCTCACTGACAGTTAAACACAGTAAGTAACTGTTGCTAAAGGGCACATGAAACTATAGCTGGTGCCAAGACAGATTTGGACAGTTTATGCAGACCCTGGAAATTCAAGATGCACAAATGTGCCTTAATTACACAATATTCTCAGTATTAGCAGCTATATATTTTGTGAAAATGAATTTTTGGATTCTACTTTTTCCCTTAAAATAGGACTTTACCCAAGATGATAATTGAAGAATCACAAAGGAATAAGACTGGCCTAGATTATTCAGGAAGCTAAACTAGGAAAAACTAACATTTAGATCAAGTATAACTCTTTAATTGTGAAAGTAGTTATGGAAATTACAAAGGAAAGTTACAACTATTGAAAATTTGTAAATGCATATCTAAAAATTCATATTAAGAAACAAACCCCAGGGGCTCGGCGCCTGTAGCTCAACGGGCTAAGGCGCCAGCCACGTACACCTGAGCTGGCAGGTTCGAATCCAGCCCGGGCTTGCCAAACAACAATGATGGCTGCAACCAAAAAAAAAAAAAAAGAAACAAACAAACCCCAAATAAGGAAAAGCATTTGTCACAATTGTGATGTTTCATAGCTTTAATACAGGACTCTTATAAATAAATAAGAAAAATATAAGGTAAGACACATAGATTAATGTACTATGATTACAATCATATGATATATAAATAACAACAAATTAATTAATGGAACATTATACAGCTACTAAACATGTTTTCAGATGATTTTTTTTTTTTTAGAGACAGAGTCTCACTTTATCGCCCTTGGTGGAGTGCTGTGGTGTCACACAGCTCACAGCAACCTCCAGCTCCTGGGCGTAGGCAATTCTCTTGCCTCAGACTCCCAAGTAGCTAGGACTAGAGGCGCCCACCACAATGCCCAGCTATTTTTTTTTTTTTTTGGTAGAGCCAGAGTCTCACTTTGTCTTCAGTAGAGTGCTATGGCATCACACAGCTCACAGCAACCTCCAACTCCTGGTCTAAAGCGATTCTCTTGCCTCAGCCTCCCGAGTAGCTGGGACTACAGGCACCCACCACAATGCCCGGCTATTTTTTTGTTGCAGTTTGGCCAGGGCTGGGTTTGAGCCATAGGCACCGCCCGGATGATTTTAATTACATGGAAAAAGCTCATAATCTAAAACAATAATAGTTCATGTAGCTAATCTGATCCTGATTGTGTGTGTGTGTGTGTGTATACATATATATGTATAAAATATATATATTTAGATACAAAGGTAAATACTAAAGGAAATAAAGAATTAGATTTAATCTGTGTAGTTAAGAGTATAAATGATTTTTTTTGTAATTGTCTGCATTTTTCAGGCTTTAAGAAAATAAATATGTTAGTTTTATAATTAGAAAACAAAGCAAGCACTAAAACAAAAAATATATCTCCTCACTAAAGTTTTCTTCCTTCTTTAAAAATTAAAGTTCATATTTTAGAGTGGACAAAACACTAAATGATAAAACCTATCAAAGGTAAAGTTTTAGAATGAAGAATGTTATGTACTGCCTTTCTGAGATAGTATATGAGAGACTTAGGAAAAATGCTTTTGGAAATTTTTGAATAGCACTTTTAACTTGAGTACTCTTCCGTGTTTACTCTTCTGGTTAAACTCATTAGCTTGGTGAACTAGCTAATTCCTGAGCTCTTCTCATGAGATAAGCACCTTTAATACCCTGGCATTATTTCCTACAGCTGTCCGCTTCCTTGATGCACGCCTGCACAGGTGTGTTTATTGGCCTCCCCAGTTAATCACTCTCCATGTTCATCTGAAGTTAACAGATGGGGAACTCTGCCCTGTCCTTCTACAAACCTTTTTTGAGTTCTTTTTTCATTAAATCATTTACCTAGCAACATAAAAAGTCTGTCCCTCTAGCTGTTAACAGAAAGAACCAACATTATTTTTCAAACCATTTTAAGACACTAGTTCTTTTTGTGTGTGTGTGGTGAGGGGACAGTCTCACTATGCCGCCCTTGGTAGAGTGCTCTGGCATCACAGCTCACAGCAACCTCCAACTCTTAGGCTTAACCACTTCCCTTGCCTCAGCCTCCCAAGGAGGTGGGACTACAGGTGCTCACCACAACGCCCGGCTGTTTTTTTTTGTCGCAGTTGTCATTGTTGTTGAGCAGGCCCAGGCCAGGTGCAAACTTGCCAGCCTTGGCATATATGTCTGGCACTGTAACCACTCTGCTAGGGGCACCGAGTCAAGACACTAGTTCTTTACCTGCCTTATGAGGGGATCATTTTTACTGCCTATTCACATGAAATATTTTAATACAGAATTTTGATTCAGAGAAATAGGGTTCACCAGGTTTTGGCATGCCAGAGGGTGGAAATCATTCCCTACTATTAGATAATGATTTGAATGATCTAACATTCCACAGGAAGATATAACAGAATTTCGCAACAGGTAGGGACCTTAGAAATAATTTAATCTAATGCCCTTTATTTCAAAGATGAGGAAACTGAAGCCAGAAAGGGTAAAACCCAAGATTAACACCCTAGTTTGAAAGAGGTCTTCTGATTTCTCATAAGTTCCTAAATGTTGTCATGTATTTGGATAGCACTGGCATGTATAATAGGTTTTGGAGTCGCAAATGAAATCTAAACCATTGTGAATTGAATACAATAAATTTTAAAGTTTTAACTTTGACTGAGCATGGTGGCTCACACCTGTAATCCTAGCACTCTGGGAGATCAAGGCAAGAGGATCTCTTGAGCTCAGGTGTTCAAGAGCAGCCTAAGCAAGAGCAAGACCCCATCTATACTAAAAAAAAGGAAAAAATAGCCAGATGTTGTGGCAAGCATCTTGTAGTCCCAGCTGCTTAGGAGCCTGAGATAGGAAGATCACTTGAACCCAGGTGTTTGGGGCTACTGTTATCTAGGCTGACATGATGGCACTCTAGCCTGGGCAACAAAGTAAGACTTTGGCTCAAAAAAAAAAAAGTTTTAGCTTAGTTACCCTAGTGCCAAAATGTAATAAGGACATCACTATCACTATAACTTGAGAACATGTGTGCCCAGTTCAGTGGGATGTTCTTTAGTTTTGTTCAGAAAATTCTTTTTCCTCAGCTTAATTATTTTAAATTTAGTTGTTTTGTTTTCTTTTGTAATCTCAGACTTTGAGAAGAAACACTATAACAGGAGTACAAATGATTTTGGTTACTACCCTCTGTGCACATGTGTGCTCATGGTTACTTCCAATTTGATATCAAGTACACATGGTGTTTGTTTTTCTATTCCTAGATACTTCACTTAGGATAATGGTCTTTAGTTCGATCCAAGTTATTGCAAAAGGTATTAATTCACCCTTTTTATGGTTGAGTAGTCCTCCAGAGCATACCTATACTACATTTTGTAATCCACTCATGCACTCATGAATTAATGGGCTTTTGGGTTGATCCCACATCTTTGCAATTATGAATTGTACTGCAGTAAACATTTGAGTGCAAGTGTCTTTTTTTTTTGAGTTTCTGGCCTGGGCTGGGTTTGAACCCACCATCTCCAGCATATGGGGCCCATGCCCTACTCTTTTGAGCCACAGGTGCTGCCCAAATGTCTTTTTTTTTTTTTTTTAATGACTTTTTTTCCTAGTGGAGGACACCCACTAGTGGGATTGCTGGGTCATATGGTAGGCATTTGAGGTTATGAATTTTCCCCTTGGGACCACATTTGCTGAATCTCATAGATTTTGATGACTATGTCCCCTTTGTCATTCAGTTTGAGGAATCTTTTGATTTTCTTATTAATTGAATTATTGACCTAATCTTTTCATTTCCATGACTCTGTATGGAATTGAGTGTTTCTCTTGGGATTCCTAGTTTTATTCCACTGATTTGAGAAGATCCATAGTTTTATTTCTACTTTTTTGAATTTGTTGAGACATGTTTTGTGGCCTAAGATACAGTTGATCTTGGAGAATTTTCATGTGCTGATAAGACGAATGTATATTCAGTAGTTAGGGGGTAAAATGTTCTGTTGTTATCTCTTAGGCCTATTTATTCTAGAGTTTCTTGCTCTGTTTTCCTCTTGGATGATCTGTCCAGCCCTGTCAGTGAGCTTTTGAAGTCCCCAGCAATTATGATCCTGTCATTTATCTATTTGATTAGATCTAGTAGAATTTGCTTTATGAATCTAAGCATGCCTATGTTAGTGCATAAATACCTAGGAATGTTGTGTATTCTTGTTGAATTGCTTCCCTTACCATTGTATACTGACCATTTTTGTCTTTCTTTACCATTGTTGATTTAAAGTCAATTTTATCTGATATGAAAATGGCTACCTACACCTGCTTTTTCTTGATTTCTGCTTGTGTGGAATTTTTTTTTTTCCTCCATCCCTTCACCTTGAGTTTGTATGAATCCTTGTTGGTTAGATGTGTTTCCTGGAGACAGCAGGTACTTAGATTGTATTTTTTCATCCATTCAGCTAGCCTGTGTCTCTTGACCATTCAGGTTGATGGTGGAATTGGTATGCGGGATGCTATTCTGTTCATAATGTTTGGTAGTACCTTATTGCTTTGTTTGCCTTCTTGTGCTGTTGTTTGAACACTAAACTTTAGCTTTGGGTGGTTTTACACTGGCAGATACATAATGCAGTTCTGAGTATTTCTTGCAGGAGAGGTCTGATCTTGACAAGTTCCCTCAGTGTTTGCTTATCTGAAAAAGTCTTTATTTCTCCCCCATATATGAAACTTAGTTTTGAAAAAAATATCCTTTTTCAAATCAGTATTATTTTTATTAAAATCAGCTTAGAGTTTTGCTTTGACCTTTTGGTGTCAAAGCTTTTGATAGTTATTTGAGTTATAAAAATTTAATGTTTAAAATTTAAAACATTAAATTAAAACATTAAAAACATTAATTTTTTTAATTTAATGTTTAAATTTAATCTTTTAAATTTAAAAGACAAACATTAAAAAGTTTGGATAAGGAAGAAAAAGTAACCATATATTATTATTCTTAAGAGCATAACTAAGGCATTTCTGTACAGTTTTGAGGGAATAGCTTCTCTTCCTGGCCTGTAAAATGAAGATGTCACAACAGCTGCAAGGTATTGATTACATTGCTGTAATTTATTCTGATACAGTGGATTTTTATTATTTTTTTAGATCCTATCCCCAAGTGCTATTCTTTTGATAGCAGGTGTGATTTTTAACCTTCCAAACTCAACTTCATATAATACTGAGTAATATCGTATGAGTAAAATAATCAAAGATATATGGAAAATGAATTTAAGAAAGATTAATATTTCTTATAATTTTGAGTTCAAATAATAGTTCTTACATTGAACAAAATGCAAACTAAAACTTGAAAATAATTAAATGTTGGAAGACAAGATAATTGACAAATTTATGAATTATGGTTGTGTTTATATTGATCTTTTATTCTAATTGATGAAGACATTGTCCTATTGATAAATGAGTAAATGTGAAATTGGCTCTTAGACTTAAAATCCTTAATTTTAACTCTCAGAAGTACAAATATATCTTTCACTGATATTATAATTAGCACACAAATTCTTACCTATCTAATTTGTATAGCTTGTAGTGAAAATACAAAAAGGTTTTAGGTTTTTTTGAATAAGATCCATAAAATTTTGAAAGTGAGAAATGTTTGTGTGTGTCTTTCTTATCTTAATGAAAGTAATCAAATATGCTTCTGAATTAGGGTTAGTATAAGCTCCAGAAATCTACTTATAAAACTATGCCCTCAATCTGCAGACTAATCTTTCTGACAGCTTCTGTGTTTGCAATCCACACTAACACTAACTTTACTTTAGTAGCCATAGTTACTATTTTTAATTCATTACATAAAGTCTAGATATGTTAAACTTAGTTTTAGGCATATCAAATTTCACTTAAATTATATCATTACATATAAATGTTAAACAACACTGAATATAGAAATATAGCATGCATAGGAGACATAAACCTTTATTTATCCAAAATGTCACCAGAATTTTTTTCTTCTAATACCATATATAAATATTTATGACAATAAATGCTTGTGAGTTTGATTCACATGTTTATAGATTCTCAGAGGCTTTCTGAATCATTAAAGGAAGGGTAAAATGTTTTGTTTTTTCCCCTCACCATCCTATATGTAGGTCACTGTTGTAGCACCAGCCTGCTCTCCTATCTTTAGCTTTTCCTCCTTCCCAGTTCATCCTGCATATTCCAGACCTATTGAAATGGTGTTGTCATCTTGTCCATTCTTGCATGAGAAACTTCAACAGCCATTTCTTTCATCCACTTTGGTCTTTGACTTCTGCTAAAACAGCCCCTAATCTGATAAGATGCCCCCTCACTATTCCCTCATAAGTCCCCTTGGAATTTGCCAGTGCTGCTGTGTGCTGGTGTCTAGCATAGGTGTTGGCACAGCTCTGTTTCCTGTTTGAAACCTACCAACTTTCAAGACCTAGCACAAATTATGCTTCTTATGTCACGTTTTACAGGTAAGTTTTTAGATTACCTTGATCCAGGATCATCTCCCCACTCCCCATTCACTTAATGTTTGTATTAATACATGTCCTGTACCTTTAGGTTCTATTTTCTCTCTAACATTATTCTGTAGCTTTTTTGTTTGTTTTTTTGGTGGTCACATTTTCCTGACGGTAGTTTATGCTCTGATTGTGTAGGTTCTATTCTATAATGTACTAAGACAGATTCTTGGAGAGGGGACTGCAAATCTCTATTTGTAAGCTACCCAATGATGAACCCAGCTGATTCCAATGATGAACAGCTTACTTGATGTCACTTAAACTGTGCAGTAAATTTTATATTTGAATTGAACAGAATTAACTATAGATTTTGTATTAAATGTATTTTGTTTTAAGTTCTTTGGAACTTTATGATCTTTGCATAATGTTACTTCTTTTCATCCTGGTTAACCAGGATACCCTATTCTCTCCAAATTCTGTATCAGTGAGAGAAATTTTCAATTGAAATATTTTAGTCACATATACTTAGATGAATACATATACAGTTAGCTTTTTAAAAATTTCCTTCACTTTTAAATTACACAACTAATTTATGAACATATTCTCTTAAAGAATTAAAAAAAAAAAGTAAAACTCACTGTTGATTCTTTTCCTTCCTCTGTGTTATTACAAGTCTATTGATTTGCCATGTTCCATTCCCTTCTGAATTTTTAAAGTACATTTATGTCTTTGTATGCAGCTTTCTTTTTCACATAAATACTTATTGCTTTGTCTTAAAATTCTTTACATCTCAGTCTATGTGTGTATTCATTCTGTGTAGTGTCCCCTAGTATGGATGTACCACCATTTACTTAAGCATCCTCCTCTTAATAGACACTTAGGTTGCTCTCACCTTTTTTTTAATTGTAAACCACACCTCAGTGAACATTCTTGCACATATGACCTCTTACACACATGTACCATTTGCCTTTAAACAAGAAGCTTTTCCTACTATACCTCTTTTCCATCTTTTGTTCATAAGCAGTATCTCATACCCTGCATCAATGTACAGTTTGTCTTTTTCAGGGTTTGGCCAGTAGAACACAAGGTTAGTAAAGAAATTTAGATTCTAGATCTGGCTCTGATATTGATTGCTTTCAGATCTTGGACCATTTTCTCCTGTTTCATGAAGGTGTTAAATGATAAGACTTTTAGGGTTTTTCACAGTTCTAACAATATGCTTTTCTAATTAAGCTTGTGGGTGTGATGCCATCAACTTTTATGTTTTAGTCAGCAAGTAACAGGAATCATTTGACTCCTATAACGCATAAATCTATCCAGTGCTTATTAGTAAAGAGACATTTTGCTTTACTTTGCATGAGTTGTCTGCATCACTTCTTAGCTGATGCTTGAGAGCTAAATGGAAAAAGGGGTAGCAGTAGTAGTCCTCGTTTTCTTTTGGATAATGCTTAGCAGTTAATAGAAAATTATTACCCATACCTGCTGTCTGTATTTTAAAGTATTATCATTTCTTGCAAATTCTAAAATATTAAAGGACTTGTTCAAAACCATTATCTGATGAGTTTCAGGGTCTGGACTTTAACTTCATGTGTTTTGATTTCTAAATTCACTGTTCTCTTAAAGAGAAAAAATATTTTCCTCATACTCAAAATATTTACTCAACATATGCTAAATTTATTTTTAACAACTACAAAGTGCTCTTTAAATGTTAGTCCCACACTCTCAAACTTTTCCTTCTTCCTCCTAGTTTATTTTATATAGTAGTTGGCACTCTGTTCAGTTTTAACAGTTCTGGATATCAGGATGACCAACACTTTTGAGTCGACATCTCTTAAATATTCAGGAAATGCATTACGCAAGTAGCTGTGGTTATTGTTATCCTTCAAATCACTTGACACAGACCATAAACATTTAGCTCTGGTGCATGAAAAATGGATTGGAGGCCAAGCTTAACTTGTCTACAGGGTATCTTGTTTCATCTTCACGATAGAACTCCAGTGTGCCAGTGATGATTCGTGGAAATACTTAATGATGAAGAATGGCTTTGTTTTTGTTGGAAATCTTTTAAAGAATACTCATCAAAGTGTGGATTCTTTATTTTCCGATATTTTCTTCCTAACATACCAGCACTGAGCTAAAGTTATTACTTGCAGAATATCTTCTTACAAAAAGATAATATGATACATTCCAGTGTGACAAACAAACTTTCTTAAGTTTGGTTAGTATCCTAAAGCTGAAAGTATATTTCCTTTGTAGCATGTTAGTTGTTTAAGAATGTGCAAAACTATTTTCTTCATAGCTTTTATTTCCCTGAGTGCTAGGAAGAGCTAAAGAATTGAAGTTGTATTAATTCTGTAGCTATGTCCGGAATAGAATTCTCTAGACCAGCTGTTCTCAACCTGTGGGTTGCAACCCTTTTTAACAATGAAAATACATTGCAGCCTTAGGAAGGTTGAGAACCACTGCTCTAGACTTACAGGAAAGTCTCATATCTTACTATTCTCATTTCCCCCATCCTACAATCTCCCCCTCTTCCCAAAAATTATTAAGAGGGACAGAAAAGGTAAAAGAAACAAACAGACCATTTATAGTTTTTCCACATTTTTCCTGCTTCTTGATAACTTTTTCCCTCTCATACTTTTTCTGTTACCTTTGACATTTTTTCCCCTTGTCTCTGAATCTCCCGCATCTCCCATTGTCTTGATGACTACACTGTGTCCCTCCCACCCTCTGTGCTCCTAAGAACATGACATCATCCTCAATTCTCCTCTTGACTGATACATGTGCACATACCACAGTCCACTGGTCATCAGAGTACTCAAGTATGAAGTACTGGGTCAATTTATTACTAATTATGAGTATCAGACTTGAGAGTAGCCTTAAAATAATACCACTGTCACTCACTTGCATACAGAAGTGCTTTCTCGAGTGGCTAGGGTTAGCTGACTATCTGGGAACTGAGCACAACCCAAGCCTGTCTGTGCCACAGTCTGTGGGAATGTGGTAGGGGACACATAAACATCACCTTTCCTTGGGATTTTTCGCCACAGGAAAAAAAAAATCTCATCAAAAACCAAGCAAATGTCCCCACTTAAGATTCTTATTCTTGTTTGGGTTTGTTTGTATGTTTGGCTATACATGTTTTGACCATATGGTGTTAAAAGATACATGAACCCTGGAAAAAGATAGCTTCTTTCTCTAGAAGTTAAGTTGGTTTGTTTCTACTATTTGTTTTATCAACACAAAACTATGAAGTTAGGATGAAAAATTATCCTGTAGGTCTCATTAGATAGATATGGAAAGGATCTGAAAGATGTTGCAAATGAAAAACAACGGCTTTGATCTATGAATCTGTGTGGTAGATTTCCTTGCTTGCTTCTTTTCACAGATGTTTTCTGGTAAGAGATTGCAAAAGCAGAATTAAATAAGACACCTCTGTAAATCAAACAGGTTTCATGTTTTACCTATTATGTGGTTTGGGTGTTTCTAACATCTTTTTGTCATCCATTAGTATAGAAACTTCAGAGTTTTTCCTGGGAAATTTCTTTGTGGTAATCTCAATTTTTCTTTTTCAGCTTATGTTAACAGTCTCCACTTATTGTCTCAGATTTAACATAAAATGAACTCTTTACTCCAGCCCAAAGACTGTGTTGAATCTGTAGTGGTTTCTCTCTCCAGGGAGAAAACCAGTAATTGATTCAGGAATTTCCTAGTTAAAAGAAAAAGTTAGTATGGATGAGTAGGAAAAAAAAAAAGAATATTTACATTTGTTAAACCCAAAAGATACATAACAAAATACCATTTCTTTGCAAATACTTAGTATAATATATTCCAGAATTCTTGCTCTGGGTATCATTTTACATATAAAGATAGCAAAATCCCTTAACTTCTTATCATAATTTAAGATGTACTTTTAGGGAAATGTAACTAGAAAACTGAGAGTGAAAAATTAAGGTTTTCTGTATGAGTGATCTGCTTCTTTATTCAGTGCTTTATTCTCCCTCCCTGGAAAATTTAGTTTTCTTTCATAGCTTATTAATAGCTTCATCACTGGTGTTCAGATAGCACGTTTTATTAAAATCAATGTATAGTTGCACAACTTTTGAAAGTACTAAAAACATTGAATTATATAGTTTAAATACATAAATTGCATAGTATGTGAATTGTATCTTAATAAAACTATTACATGAAAAATCAATGTATGGGGCACACCTGTGGCTGAAAGGAGTAGGGCACCGGCCCCATATGCCGGAGGTGATGGGTTCAAACCCAGCCCCAGCCAAAAACTGCAAAAAAAAAAAAAAAAAAGAAAAGAAAGAAAAGGAAAAATCAATGTATAATTATATTGGAAAATACAGGTTTTAAAGAGTTTGGGTTTGTTATAGATTTTCCCCCAAACTATAATGTACTTCATGACTTCTTCAGGAGTGAACGTTCTTATCAGAAGCCCACTTTGTGTGAAGCTTGCTGCTAGGTCCTTGCCCAGCAGGAGTTGCCAGTGCATTCCAGACCCCTCTGCACACCTGGGTGGCCCAGCAGCCCAGGCTCCAGGTTAGGGTGTTGCTCTCTCTTACATCCACATACTTCTTTTATTTTTGTTTATTTATTTATTTTGTGGTTTTTGGCCAGGGCTGGGTTTGAACCACCACCTCCAGCATATGGGGCTGGCGCCCTACTCCTTTGAGCCACAGCACCGCCCTCATCTGCATACTTCTGCTCCCAGCATTTGACAAGTGTGCTTACCAAACCCGTGTGTGCTAGTGGAGCTTGTTTTGTAATTATCTGGTTAAAAATTTTTTTTTTTTGAGGCAGAGCCTCAAGCTGTTACCCTGGGTAGAGAGCTGTGGCATCACAGCTCACAGCAACCTCCAATTCCTGGGCTCAAGCGAGTCTCCTGCCCCCGCCTCCCAAGTAGCTGGGACCACAGGCGCCCACCACAACGCCCGGCCATTTTTTGGTTGCAGCCGTTATTGTTGTTTAG
>CAUYON010184444.1:0-10783 GCA_963573935.1 Arctocebus calabarensis | reverse complement strand
ATTTAATAGCATTTCATGAGTTTCTAATTTTCCAATGTCATTTTGATTCGCAAATGAGACATTTAGCAGATTACATTTCCTGTTTTGATAGTTTCGGTCTTGCATTTTTTAAAAATTAAATCATAATTGTGTACATTGGTGCGATCATGGGGCACAATGTGCTGACTTCGTATACAATCTGAAATAGTTTCATTGAACTATTTAACATAGCCTTCATGGCCTTTTAATCACTATATGAAGACATTTATATTCTGCATTTAGTAATTTTCACTTGTACCCTTCTAAGATGCACTGTAAGTGTGATCCCACCAATCACCCTCCCTCTACCCATCCTCCCCCGCCCCTCCCTTGCTCCTTTCTGCATTTCTTGTGTTATAACTGGGTTTTAGCCTTCATATGAAAGCTATAGATTAATTTCTAATTTAATTTTGGATATTTTTTTCTTCTCCTGGGTTTAGGCTTAAATTGTTCTTCTTTTTCTAATTCTGTAAGATGGCTTGTAAGATTGTTGATGAGCTCTCTTTCTGTTTTTTTTTTTTTTTTTAATGTAGGCACCTAAAGTGATAAATTTTCCTCTCAGAACTGCTTTTGCAGTATCCCACAGGTTTTGGTAGCTTGTGTCTTCATTGTTGTTATGCTCAAGGAAGTTAAAGATTTCCTGGTTTATTTCTTCCTGCAGCCAACTGTCATTAAAAAGAAGTTTGTTTAATTAGTGCCTTTGTGTGGAGTTGAACGTTTTGTTGGAGTTGAGTTCCACCTTTAATGCCTTGTGGTCTGAGAAGATGCAAGGTTTTGTAATTTCAATTCTTTTGATTCTATCGATGTTTGTTTTGTGTCCTAGGATATGATCAATTTTGGAGAAAGTTCCATGGGATGATGAGAAGAATGTATATTCTTTATCTTTGGGATGGAGTGTTCTATATACATCTATCAAGCACAGTTGTTTTAGGGTCTCATGTAAATCTCATATCTTTGTTTAATTTCAGTTTAGGGGATCTGTCTAGCTCTAATAGAGTGTTAAAGTGCCCTGTTATCATGGTGTTATAGGATATCATATTGCTCAGACTAAGTCAGGTCTGTTTCAATAATCTGGGAGCTGGGCAGCACCTGTGGCTCAAAAGAGTGGGCACTGGCCCCATGTGCCAGAGGTGGTGGGTTAAAACCCACCTCTGGCCAAAAACTGCAAAAAAAAAAAAAAAAGAATCTGGGAGCATTTAAATTGGGTGTATAAATATTTAGAATTGAAATGTCTTCTTGTATTTTTCCCTTGACCAGTATTAAGTGACAATCATTGTCTTTTTTAACTTTAGTTGCTTTAAATCCACATGTATCTGAAAATAAGATTGTAACATCTCTTTTCTTCTGAATTCCATTTGCCTGAAAAATCGACTTCCAACACTTAACTCTAAGTTCTAATTTATCTTTTGACATGAGGTGTGTTTCCTGTAGACAGCAAATGGATGGCTTGTGTTTTTCAATCCAATCAGCCAATCTCTGCCTCTTCAGTGGGGAATTCAAGCCATTGACATTTATTGAGATAATTGATAAGTGTGGTATCATTCTATTCATCTTATTTACTGAAAATCCATTCCTTAGATCTCTCTTTTGCCTCATTGCAGAAGCTAGGTTCCATCCTTTAATTTCTGGGTATTTACTTTGCTGAAGGTCCATTGTGATGGTCAATGTGTAGAACAGGTTGAAATATATTCTGTAAAGCTAGTTTTGTGGCAAATTTTTCAATGTTTGCATATCGATAAAAGATTTGATTTCTCTATCAATTTTAAAGCTTAGTTTAGAGGGATATAGAATTCTGGGTGGCAAATTGTTCTGTTTAAGTAGTTTAAAGGTAATGACCATTGTTTTCTAGCTTCAAAAGTTTCATTAGAGAAGTGTGCAGTCACCCTGATAATTTTGCTCCTGTAGGTCAGTTGGCGCTTACTCCTGGCAGCTTGCAAAATCTTTTCTTTTGTGTTGACTTTAGGTAGATTCATCTCAATGTGTCTTGGAGGGGCTCTATTTGAGTTGAGGTGACCAGGGGACTGATATCCCTTGAAAGGAGTATGTCAGAATCTTTGGTGAAACTTGGGAAATTTTCATTTATCATGTTCTCTAGAATGGCTTCCATTCCTCAAGGGCATTCTTCTTCTACCTGTGGGGTACCTATAACTCGTATGTTTGAATGCTTCATAAAGTCCCATAATTCTGTCAGTGAATATTCTGATTTCTCTCTCTTCTTTTCTGCCTCTTTAACTTCCTGAGTTATCTCAAGGGCTTTATCCTCTACCTCTGAGATTCTTTCTTCTGCATGATGTAATCTGTTGTTGATACTTTCTATTGCATCTTTAAGTTCCTTAATTGACTGCTTCAGTTCCTTCAGCTCTGCTATAACCTTTGTATATTCTTCATATCATTCATTTCTTACTTGATTCTGTTTTTGGATTTCCTTTTGGTTTTTTTCCAAGTTCTCAGCAATTTCCTTCAATTGTTTTTTGATTGTTTTCCACTAGCTCAGCAATTTCCTTCATTGTTTTCACCATCTATATTTTAAATTCTCATTCTGTCATTTCTATCCTTTCTTTATAGGTGGAATCCTTTCTTGTATCTACCTCATGGTCCCTTGAAGGGTTTGCTTTGGGCTGGTATTTTATATTGCCAGAATTTTTCTGCTGATTCTTCCTCATGAGTGTTTTCTTGTATATGTTTCCTTACCCTGATTTTCCTTTCACTTCCTCTTGCTCTTTAAGTTACTATGCCTCTGGCTTAAAGTTTCAGTGAGTGCTTTTGGTACAGTACCAGAAGGATGAGAAGATTGAAGAGAAAGAAGGGGAAAAAAGATTTTAAAAAAAGAAGTAGAAAGGGGAAAAGGAAATATTGACAAAAAGAAGAAAGGCACTAGTAGAAGGAGACAGGAGTAATATAGGTGTATGATAGGGTACTTTGACCCAACCTTAAAAACCTCCAACCTCTAGGGGTATTGGGTTGGGTGGTTTCCTTGAAGTCAGCAACTCTTTGCCAGCCTGATCAGACCCAGTACCCCACCTCCACCATGTAGAGAAGAAAGACAAAAATATACTAAATCAAACCAAAACAAACAAAAACCCTTATGGGATAAAATTGGTGAAAAAAACACAAATAATAGGGGCAGAAACACTAGCAAAAATGAAGTTCTAATTGTTAAAGAAGGAAAAAATGGAAGATTGTATTTAAACTAGAATAGTGAAGAAAAAAGAGAAAAAAGAAAAATGTAGAGGAAAAATGTTGAAATTAAGAAAAAACAAAACAAAATAACAACAACCAAAAAAAAAAAAAAAATCCCAAACCCCAAAACCAAAACAGTATATTCAGTATCTTGCTGAATATTGTCCAGGCAACAGGTAATCTTCTGAGGTATGCAACGTTAATCACAATGTTGATACAGGTGTACAAAATGGAGACTGGAGGCCTCTGCTGATTTCTCAGACCCTGTAGGCTTAGGAACCCACCTCAGCCCATTTAAGAGACACTCTAAACTGTGAACCTTGGCTAAGCAGAAGCTTTCCAAGGAAAGAACTTATCACTGGAATCTCTCCTGGCATGGCTGCCCATTTATCCAGTGTGCCAAAACCAGTCTCACTCCATGCCCCTGAGGGCCAAGGTTGCAATCTGCCAAGCACGTAGATCTCCACTCTTCCCCAGCATCTCAATCCCCACCTCTGGGTAGCTCAGTCACCAGATTACTCACCCCAGGTCTTCTGGCTGATCCCTGAACTGTGACCCGCAGTGGGAGCTCCCCCACAGAGGCAGTGCAGGCAGCCCACAGCTGAATAATATTAGCTTCTTTCCAGCTCAGCTGCTCAGTCTGGGGCCCCAGACAATGCTTTGTGTGCACACCTGCCCAAGATCTCCCAAGGCAGTTCAAATGAGTGCCCAAGTCCAATAAAACCTAAACAGCCCATAAGTAAGGCTTTTTCTGCTTGCAATCTCCCTGTTGCGATGGTTACAGCTGCAGGTAGCCACCAACCAAATAATTGCACCTACATCTTGCCAGTGATCCACCTCTTTTGTCCTCCTTCTGTGGTCCAAAAGTCTCTCATTGACTCCCCGTGTCACCAAAGGGAAGTTTCTGGGCAAATCCCACCAGCCAGAGATGCCTGGAGTTTTCTCTCCCCAATCTCACTGCACCCAGTTGCACAGAAGCTGTTACTGGGCCACCATGTTGCCTCTGTGTTCTTGGAGTCTTATAATTCTCTAAGCAACCATTCTGCTTTCTCTCTCTTCTTGTCTGCTTCTTTAACTACATTGGTAACTCAAAAAATTTATCCTCTAGATCTGAGGTTCTTTCTTTCCTGTGGTCTGATGTATTTTTCAAACTTTTTGTGCATCTTTATAAAAGATTGTATACCCCTGATTGTCTCCTTCATTTCCTTAAACTCCACCATAGCCTTTCTATATTGTACATATCTCTTATCCTTCTTTTGATTCTGTCTTTCCATTTTCTCATTCATTCCCTTTATTGTGTTTATCATATATTTTTAAAATTCCTTTTCTGTCAAATCTATTAATTCTTCATAGGTGTAATGTTCTGTAGTTGCTGCCTCCTGGTCCCTTAGGGGAATTTTCTGTTTTGGTTTTTCATGTTGCCCAATTTTTTCTGTTGGTTCCTCTCTTGTGTTCTTTCTTCTTGTTCACCTCCTTGTCCTTTTCCCTTCTCACTTCCTCCTTTGCTTCAAATTACTTTATCTCAGAGCTTAGGTCTTGAAGTGGCCTCTTGGTATAAGGACAAAGGGAAGAGAAGCGTAAGTACAAGCTGGGTGAAACAAATGGAAAAGAAAGAAGAAGAAAGAAAGGAAATAGAGAAAATAAAAAAGGAAGGGAAATGAAAGAATAGAGTTGAACAGGAGAGAAGAAGGAGAGGAGAAGAGAATGGGAGTTATACAAGAAATGGTATTGATTGGCATGGTGCCCAGGCCACATCTATAATTCAAGAACTTTATATTTTTCTCTTCTCTGTTTGCTTGGATAAGACTTTTAGCACTAGATTGAATAGTAGTGGTGATAGTGGGCCTCATAGTCTGGTTCCACATCTAAGAAACAATGCTTCCAGTTTTTCTCCATTCAATGAGAGGTCATCTATGCGTTTGTCATAGATAACATATCACCTTTGTTTTGCAGATTAATATGAGGGTACAAGGGATTAGGATTTTGTTTACATTTCTAAGGTGAAGTACAAGTTGTAGTTGAGCCAGGAGGTATGCTCTACTATATCCTTACATTGTGCACATGAGGAGATAGCTTACAAATCCCTCTTCTTACACCCCTTTTCCCTTGTCTCCCCTCACCCCACTTTAATTAATATATTTATGTTTTTCTTTATGTGTATGTGTAGGTGTTTTTCTGTTGGTTTCATATTAGTATTGAGTATATTAGATGCTTGCTTTTCCATTCTTGCAATAGTTTACTGAAAAGAATGTGCTTCTGCTCCATCCAGGTAAATACTAATGGGTACTCCTTTTTTGTGACCGAACATTAATCCATGGCATACATATATGACAGTTTATTAATTCATTCATGGGTTAATGGGTACTTGGGTTGGTTACACATTTTGGCAATTGTGAATTAAGCTACAGTAAACAGTCTAGTACAAATGTCCTTGTGAGAAAATTATTTCTTTTCTTCTGAGTAGATACCTAGTAATAGTATTGCATGATCAAATGGAAGGTCTACTTTAGCTCTTTGATGATTTTCCATACTTGTTTCATAGAGGTTATTAGTTTTCTTTTCTTTTGTTTTCTTTTTATGTGTGTGGTTTTTGGCCAAGGCTGGGTTTGAACCTACCACCTCTGGTGTGTGGGGCCAGTGCCCTACTCCTTTGAGCCACAGGTGCCACCCAAGGTTATATTAGTTTTTTAATCCCACCATCAGCATACAAATGTTCCCTTCTCTCCACATCCACATCAGCATCCATAGTTTTGGGAATCTGTGATATGGGCTAATCTCACTGGAGTTAGGTGATATCTGAGGGTGGTTTTGATTTGCAGTTCTCCAATGATTAGGGATTATAAGCATTTCTTCATGTGTTTTTTTAGCATTTGTCTTAATCAGAGAATTTTCTGTTCAAGTTTCTTACCCATGTATAAATTGGATTGCTTGCCCCTTTTTTGTTGTTTAATTTGAGTTCTGTATAGATTTAAGTTATCAGTTCTGTGTAGATTTAAGTTTGTCAGATTCATTATGTGCAAATATCTTCTCCCATTTTGGAGGTTATCTGTTTGCTTTAGTTGTATCTTTAGTTGTGCAGAAGTTCTTTATATTTATCATGTCCCATTTGTTTACTTTTGGTGTTGCCACAGTTGCCAAGGGCAATTCATAAATTCTTCTTCACAAATTATTTTCCCAGGCCAATAGAGTCAAGAGTTTTTCTCGCACTTTCATTTAAGATTTTTATCGTTTTAAGTCTTAAACTTAAATATTTTATCAAGAGAAAATCGATTTTTGTTCTGGTGAAAGATACAGGTCTCATTTCAGTCATCTTCTACATATGGCTAACCAGTTTGCCCAACACCATTTATTGAATAGGGATTCTTTTCCTCAATGTATGTTTTTATTTTTTTGGTATCAAAGATCAGATGGTGATACATGACTAGGTTCATCTTTAGATTCTGTATTCCATAGATCTATGTACTGATTTTTTTGCCAGTACTATGCTGCTTTGATTACTATAGACTTACAGAACAACCTAAAGTCTGGTAAAGTTATGCCTTCAGATTTGTTCTTATTTCTTTTTCTTTCTTTCTTTCTTTTTTTTTTTTGAGACAGAGCCTCAAGCTGTCACCCTGGATAGAGTGCCGTGGCATCACAGCTCAAAGCAACCTCCAATTCCTGGGTTCAAGTGAGTCTCTTGCCACCGCCTCCCAAGTAGCTGGGACTACAGGCACCCACTACAACGCCCCGCCATTTTTTGGTTGCAGCCAACATTGTTGTTTGGCGGGCCCGGGCTGGATTTGAACCCGCCAGCTCAGGTGTACGTGGCTGTTGCCTTAGCCCACTGAGCCACAGGCGCCAAGCCTTGTTCTTGTTTCTTAAAATTGCATTGAACATATATTTTTTTCTGGTTCTATATAAAATGAAGTACTTTTTCCCCAAGTTCTTTTAAGTATGACACTGTTTCTTTGAAGGGGATTACACTAAATCTGTAGATCACTTTGGGTAGTATAGACACTTGAATAATGTTAGTTCTTCCCAGCCATGAGAATGGTATGTTCTTCCATTTGTTAACATCTTCTGCTATTTCTTTTCTGATAGTTTCATAATTTTTTTTAGAGTTCCTTCACATTTTTTGTTAGGTATATTCCCAGGTATTTCATTTTCTTTGAAGCTACTGTGAAGAGTATTGGGTCTTTGATTTGATTCTTAGCTTAAATGTTATTGGTGTATATGAAGGCTACTGATTTATTTGCATTGATTTTGTATCCAGAGATATTACTAAATTTATTTATTTATTTTTTTTTCAGTCATACCATGGAATATTATGCAGCCTTAAGAAAGATGGAGACTTTACCGCTTTAATGTTTACATGCATATATTACTAAATTTCTTGATCCTTTCCAGGAGCCTTGTGATTGAGTCCCTGTGGTTTTTGAAGTATAAGATCATATCATCTGCAAAGACTGTGAGTTTGACCTCCTTTGCCCCCCATTAAATACCCTTAATCTCTTTCTCTTACCTTATTTCAGGGGCTAGAATTTTCTATACTATTTTGAATAGCAGTGGCGAGGGTGGACATCTATGTCTGGTTCGAGTTTTAAGTAAAAACACTTTCAGTTTTACGCCAATATGGTATTGGCTGTGGGTTTGTCATAGATAGCCTCTATTACTTTAAGAACTGTTCCATCGCTGCCTATTTTCTTAAGTGTTCTTTTCAAAAAAAGATGCTGAATTTTGTTTATTGCCCTTTCTACCAGACAAGAGGATCATATGGTCTTCATTTTAACTTCTATTTATGTGGTGAATTACATTTATAGATCTTCATAGTTTGAACTTCTCAGTGATAAAGCCTACCTGCTCATGATGAATTATATTTTTGAGGTGCAGCTGAATTCTATTTGCTAATATTTTATTGAGAAGTTTTGCATCTATATGCATTAGAAATACTGTTCTGCAGTTGTTTTGTTGTTGTTGTTGTTATGTTCTATCCTGGCTTTGGTATTGAGGTGATAGTTGCTTTGTAAAATGAATTGGTGAAGATTTCTTCCTTCTCAACATTATGGAATAGTTTCTATAATATACCAAGTCAGATGATTAAGTTCATGAGCTCATTATAGAAAAAGTGCTAAATATCACATTACTGAATATCATTACTGTCACTTTCAATGTACTGCACTTGGCTATCTGGTGATTGTAGTGATATTCAGTAATGTAATATGTAATTCTTTTTCTAGGATGAGTTCTTGAACTTATTTGTCAGACCTTATACAATGACCATTTTTACAGCCATTGCAGAAAAAGATTCCTAAATTTGCTTTGAAAGGGTGGACTAAGTGCTGACATTTGGTGCCTAGCTACTCAGAGGAAGTATTTTGAAGGTGACAGTAGTGTTAGTCAGCAGTGAGGAACATGGTACTTTTTCTAGGATGAATTTTCATACTTAATTGTCCAGCCTCGGAGGTACAAGTTTTCTGAATTCTGATGTGAAACTGTCTAGACTGGGATTTGTTGTTGGTGGTAGTGTTGGAAGGTTTTTTATTATTCTTTCATGTTCATTGCTTGTTTTTCTTCAGTTCAGGAGTTGTATTTCTTGAAAGATAATCTAGCAAGATAATGTGATTCTAAAATTGTCCATTACCTCTATGTTTTCAGATTTATGAGCATAGAGATTTTATACTATTCAGTGGTAAAGATCTTATTTCCATGATATATGGATATATGTTATTATTTCACCTTTTTCTTTTTTTATTGAGCTTATTAGAGACCTTACCTTTTTGTTACTGGTTAATCTGGTCAAAGACTAATCAAATGGCACCCAAGTCACAGTGGTTACAGCACCAGCCAAATACCACCAGCCAAGGGTGGCGGGTTCAAAGCCAGCCTGGGCCAGCTGAACAACTGCAACAAAAAAATAGCCAGGTATCATGGCAGGCGCCTGTAGTGCCAGGTACTTAGGTGGCTGAGGCAAGAGAATTACTTAAGCCCAAGAGTTTGAGGTTGCTGTGAGCTGTGAGGCCATGGCACTCTATTGAGGGCAACAAAGTGAGACTGTCTCAGAAAAAGAAAAACATCTTTTTTCTTCACTAATCTTCTGTAGGGTTCTTTCGTTCCCAATTTAATTTATTTCTGATCTTATCTTGGTTATTTCTTTTCTTCTTCTAAGTTGGATATTGGTTTGCTCTTCCTTTTCTAGTTCCTTGAGATGATTGATTCAATTTTGAGTGGTGATAGTTCTCATTTCTAGATATGGGCAGTTAAGTCAATGAGTTTCCTTCTCAAGACTGCTTTTTCAGTGTCTCACAGGTTCCAACAGCTTGGGGCCCCATAATAATTTAGTTGTAAATCTAAGAATCTTTGACCCTACTATCATTCAGTAATAAGTTGTTTTTTTCCCCGTGATCTTGTGAGGGGATGTGTTTTTCTGTTGGAATTGATTTCTAATTTTACTCCACTGTAGTCTAAAAAGATACATGGTATAATTTCTGTTTTCAAACAGATTTTGAATCTTGTGTTGTAGCCTAGGATGTGATTGATTTTGGAGAGTGATATATAAGCTATTTTAGCTATTTTCAAATTATTGAGTGGAATGTTCTATGAATGTCTGTTAGGTTGCTTTGTTCCAAACTCTAGAATCTAGAGTAATGTTTAAGTCAAAAATTTTTGATTCAATTTTTGTTTGGAGGATCTATCCAGTTCTTTCAGTGAAGTCCTCTCTATCACAGTGTTTTTGTTTATCATTTTGTTTAGATCAGGTAGAATTTTCATTATTAATCTGGGTGGCATAAATGTTTAGGATTGATAAACTGTTAAATTGATCCCTTGACCAATATGTAATGCCTATCTTTATCTTTCTTTACTTTTGTTGCTTTAAAACCAATGGTACCTGCAATGAGAATCGCAATTCCTCCTTTGTTTTGGTTTCCATTTGCATGAAATGTTACTTTCCATCCCTTCATTCTAAGTCTGGATGTATCCTGGGGGAAAGAGTGTGAGATGTATTTCCTGTAGACAGCAGATATGTGACTTGTAAATTTTTATTCATTCAGCCAACCTTTGTCTCTTCAATGTCCTTCCCATTTACTGAGAGAATTGTTAAATGGGGTGGATTTATGTTTCTCTTGTTGTGTGGTTCTCTCTTGCTTTATTTTATTTCTTGGGCCATTGTGTCATCTAGGCTTAGATCTTTGTTTCTGGGTTGTTTTACACTGGTAGTTATTGTACTCCATTCTATATAATGCACACTTCCTGAAGATCTGTCTTGTTGTGACTAACTTCCTCAAAGTTTGCTTATCAGGAAAATATTTAATTTCTCCATCAAATATTAAACTTAATTTTGCAGAATACAAAATCCTAGGCTGGCAGTTTTCCTGCTTTAGAATATTGATGATAAGAGCCCACTCCCTCTGGATTGTAGGACTTCTGTTGAGAAATCCGCTATTAACCTGATGGATTTACCCCTTGCAGGTCTGATGTTGCTTACACCTAGCTGTTTGCAAAATTTTTCTCCTTCATTTTGACTTTCTTCAGGTTAATGACAGTGTATCTTAGAGATGCTGTATTTGGATCAAGTCTTCTTGGATTTCCATGTTTGTCTAGTAAC
>CAUYON010184438.1:0-56733 GCA_963573935.1 Arctocebus calabarensis | reverse complement strand
CACCCTGGATAGAGTGCTGTAGCATCACAGCTCACAGCAACCTCCAATTCCTGGGCTCAAGCGAGTCTCCTGCCTCTGCCTCCCAAGTAGCTGGGACTATAGGTGCCCGCCACAATGCCCGGCTATTTTTGTTTGGGTTGCAGCCGTCATTGTTGTTTGGTGGGGCCCAGGCTGGATTGGAACCCGCCAGCTCAGGTTTACACGGCTGGTGCCTTAGCCCGCTGAGCCACAGGCGCCGAGCCACCATTTTTTTTTCTAACGAAAGTAGCTCTGAATTTGTCCCACTGCCAGGCATGGTGGCTGCAGCCCACTCAGGGTGTCAAACATGGCAATCTTGTAATTAAAGGATCACAACAAAGGAAAAGATTTGGGGGTCATCATCAGTTCAACTTGCCATTTGATGTGTCCACGTTGTTTGGAAGCAGCCTTCCAGTGCCTACTAGTGATGCCTCTTGTGAGGGGCTGCTCACACTCTCCCAGAACTTCCACTCAAATGTACCACCCACTGCCTTATCGCACTTGAGCATGGCCAAGCTCTCTTACCAAGTCTGAAAGTCATCAGGTCCACAACCTATAGGAGTGTCAGAGCTGGAGAAACTGATCCCACTGCTGGAGCTGAGACAGAGGATTGGGAAAGTGGCTAAGATTCTTGGTTCAAGAATTATTGTAACCTCTGGGCTGACAAACAGTCCTCACGTTCTTCATGGGAAGACTGTACTGCTACGGAAGTATACAGTTTGTTCCTTTCCACTGCTGTATAGTATTCCATCATATCACTATAGCACAGTTTGTTTTCTCTGCTGCTGATGGACATTTGCATTTGTTCCAGTTCAGAATGAATGAACCTCATGGGAATGTATCTCACAAAAATAAGGTTGAAGAAAAAGAAGCCAGACTCCCAAAAAAGTATACTTTATATAATTACATTTTATGCTCTCTTTTTTCCAGTGGGGAGGAGAGAGTTAGTGACTGAAAAGGAAGCGGAGGGGGCTTCCAGGTTGCTGGTAAGGTCCCATTCCTTGAGTTGAGACAATTACATAGATATGTTTAATTCATGAAAAATAATTAAGCTGTTTGTCTATAATTTGTGTCCTTTGACATGTGTATGCTGTACTTTATTAAATTGTTTATTTAAAAAATTACAGCCCAGGGCAGTGCCTGTGGCTCAAGGAGTAGGGTGCAGGCCCCATTTACCGGGGGTGGCGGGTTCAAGCATGGTCCCGGCCCAAAAAACTGCCCCCACAAAAAAAAAATTGCAGTTCAACCATGATAGATTGCAAAATAGTAATAGTATAATGACTAGCAGTATGGAACTTTGCAATTTCATTTTTTGCAGTCTTTTTGGCCAGGGCTAGGTTTGAACCCGCCACCCCCGGTCTATGGGGCCAGCGCCCTACTCCCTTGAGCCACAGGCACCGCCCAGAACTTTGCAATTTCTTACTAAGGTGCAATAGACAAGAAGAAACTTCAAGGGAAATAGTTACAGTCAAAAGTCTTGCAATAACAAAGATAGTATCATTCGCCAAAATGTGTTGACTATTACTGCACATCAGATACTGTTTCAAATGTTTTTGTGTATTAATTCATTGAATCCTCATGACAACACTGGGAAGTCAGTATTCCAATTTTGCAGAGAGGGAAATAGGGGCCCAGGGAGGTTAGGAAGGCTCTGGAGTTTCACACAGCCGGTAACGGGTAAAGCTGGTATTCCAGGCTGTCCCAAGGAACTGGGACACCTCCTGAGCTCTGGGGCTGCCTCAACTAAAGCCATTCTTGGGCTCATTCTGGGGGAAGCTGGACCAGATTGGGAAATCCTTCAGTCTCGGCCACTGGCCCAAGAGTTTTTGGCCAACTGTGAGGAGACTCACCCCCTCAGTGTGGATGTTGTGGTATTTTTATAGAGAAGTAAATAAGTCTCCTCATTTGCATGATATTTCACGCTGACTCTGCCTCTCAAACTGTTATTCCATCTACACATGGCACTGTGGGATGCCTGCGATATTTTATAAAGTTAATAACTTTCTCTTAATTGGATGAGTTTATAGAATAGTCTGTGCAATTAACAATAATTACGCCAAAGACACTTTGATTCCAAGGATGCTCCACAAACGCTGGCGTATTAAACCATTTAGGAAAAAAACAACCTACAACACACCGGCAGAAGTCAATACACAGGCATGGGCACACACACCTCCTGGCTGCAGGACTCCCTGAAGTCCTATGACCCAGAACAAGTTCCCATTTTTAGGTGACAGGATGGGGGTGCACCTGCCATCCTCACCCACCACTAGGCAAGAGGAGCGGTTGGCAGAGCCAAGTCTTTTGGCTTCTTGTTGAAGGACACACTGTTTGTGCTCAGGTAACCATGCTGGACAAAGTCCCCTGAGGAGTTGGCCAACACTCATAATAAACTAGGCCCATAATAACATCTCTCTCTCCTATGCTACCTTTAATCTCAATAATGCTTTTTTTTTTCAACAATGTTTTTTACAGGATGACTTCACATTCAAAAAAGGACAATTGCCTAGGGACACAGAATTCAGAGTTACTGGAATCACACTTTTGCACTACCCAACATAGCTCCTTGGAGTCATAGACACATAGGTCTGGAAAGGGCCTTAACCTCATTCAGTGGTTGAATGACTTATCCGACATCCTACCAGATGGTTGTTCAGTATTTTCTGGGACACCTGCATTGCTAGTGAGCTTGCTACCTTCTAAAGGCAGCCATTTCAGATACCTTTAATTATGAGAAAAGTCTTCCGTGTAATGGAGCTTAAATACCTTTCCCTGGAACTTTCACCTGCTGGTTCTCCTCTTTGGAGGACAAATGAATTCCTGCTTTCAGATGATAGCTCTTCGGTTTCAACACCTGCCTATGAGTCATGCCCTCCTCAACCACCCCAACTCTTCTCTTCTGTAGGCTGATGGTGCCTACTTCTTGGACACAACCTTTTCTACTCTCCCAGGTTACCTTCAGAAACCCATCAGTCTGAATGGCACTGCAAACAAATCTAGCCCTAAAACAAAATAAGTCCCTAGTCTAAAGTGTCCAAGTAACTTTCATCATTTCTTTATAGTGTCTTTAGGTTTTGTTAAAAAAAATCAGTGTTTGCAGGCAAATAGATGCTTGTATTTGAGCTGGGGAAATGAGCAGGGAGGGAGGAAGAGGTATCCCTGGGGCCAAGGAGAGCACAGGGTTTGAGAAATGGGACCTCTTGCTACCAAGGCTGAGTTAACCGGCCCAAGACCAGCACCAGCCCAAGACCAGCACTGGCAGGCTTGTCCTTCCGTCCTCTTTGGGATGGCTTTAAGTGCTACTACTACTCCCTGCAGGGAAGGTGTCCCCAGGAGAGAGAGAACTTCCAGGCAGGCCTGGTGAATAGCGCAGAAGCTGTGCTCCTTTGCTTTGATCCATCCCAGGATCAAGCCCACCCCAAAGTGCCTCGCCTCGCCTGGCTCAGTGTGCCAATCCCTGACCTGGCTTTTTTGCTTTTATGGCCGTTCCCTCCCCAGCCCCACTCTTGCCTTTACGGTTCTAGCTTGGGGTGCCTGTGCCCAGCCCATCTGTTCAGTCCCATATGCTTCCCGTAAGGACTGCCAAGTCGAGGCCTGGTGCTCAGTGACTCTACTCCAGCCTGGAGTGGCTGGTCTTAGTCTCACTCTGTCCAAACCGGTCACTGGGAAATAGCCTTGCACGAAGCCCAGCCCTGGGGCAGTAGGGGCGTGGCTATCGGCCTGGGACACCCAGACTAACCTTCCTCAGAGACTGCTGCTCGCTTACGTGCGGCTGGCCTTAGATTTGCTCTTGAACTCCAAATGCTTGGAAAGGTGACCCTCCCAGGCTGGAGGCTCCACTCTTGGGGAATATACAGACCACAGAGCAGAAAATATTTCAGGAAAATTAGGATTTAGAGGAAAATATCTTTAATCTCTTTTTGTGCTCCTTGCAAATCTGTAGTTCCTTTTTAAGCTAAAGAATTTAAAAGTGGATTATGGATAACATATTTTGATTCCAAAATGTTCATGTTGGTATACTTAAAGGGGTATAAATGAAGACTTGAAACAAATGGTTATATTTTGGAACAGCAAGGTTTGCCGTGTTTCATCCTGTCCTTTTTTGTTAGTGGGGTAGTAGATTATGGATGCATCTTTATATGCTGTCACACAGCCACATCAGGTCACAGGGTGCCTCGCTGTGCTAAGTCACTAAGAAGCACGGCTCTGAGGAAATAATGTGGGCTTGGGAGCAAAATACCTGAGTTCAAATTCTGACTCTTTTACTGTCTCAGGCTCCCAGTTTATTTATTACTTTTGTGACCCTGGGTAACTTTTTTTCAGCCTCAGTTTCCCCATCTGTAGAGTAGGGGAAAATAATTTCTATCCCATAAATTTGATGAGAAAAATTGTTACAACAAATTTGGTAAAACACATAGCACGGTGCTTGGCGAACTGGAGACAATAAATCATTGCTGAGTAAAGACCAGCCTGGTAAATGACAGCCTCGTGACTTTGAGTTCCCAATCTTTGTGATATGAAAAATTGCAAAGTGGTGGTCCAGCTTCCCCAAGCCCCCAGATAAAGCCCTGGATAAAGCTCTAAACTTTAGAGATGAGGAAGCAGCTCAGACCAGCAGATGGAGGGATATGATCCAGCTTCTCTGCACAAAGCAGAGCTAGGCCTGAATTTCATCAGCCACCAACCGCGGAAAACTAACAAATTGCTCTGTTTACCCCACCAGCACCTGTAAACACTGCCTCTCCCTCCCTTGGCCACCCCCCCTCTCCTGTCTCTCCCCCTGCCCAGCCCTCCCCTAGGATTAGATTGGATTCTAGTTTTATAAGGGCCGTTCTGACACCTCCAGCCAGCCAACTGCTCTACTTAATAGGAAAGACACTGTGAGTGAAATTAACTCCAGAGGGGAAATTTCCAAGCCATTGCTCAGACAGGCTTGTCTGTTTGCCTCCCATTTGGACCAGGACCCCCCACTTTGCCACATCATCTCCTTTGGGCTTCCCCCCTCCCCCATGTCATGGGGAAAACATCCTTACTCCTATAAACCCATCTTAAGCCTGGACAGGGAAGGACAGGGTAGGACAGGGTGCCCACCTCACAGAAGCAAATGAAGACCAAACACACAGGACGAAGAGTCAGTGTGGAAAGCTACAAAGAGTGGACTTGGAGCCAGACAGATGAATTTCAATTCCATTTCCACCACATATTAGCTGTGTGAACTTAGGCAAGTCACCAAACCTCTGTGTGTTACAGCTATCTCAACTGGAAAGTGGGTACAATAATAACTAGTGTGTAGGGTAATTGTGAGAACTAAAGAGGGTAATGCCCATGCAAGTGCTTCAGGTAGTACCAGGCATACATGGCAGGTGCTTAGTATAACAGATGAAATGCCAAGTTTCAGCTTTGAAGCAGAGACAGAAAAGTCCCCCTGGTCACAGTGATTTCTTCATTTCAGCTAAACAGCTTACTGTCTATGGAAATGGAATCTAGGACAATTGAGCAGGAGATATAAAATACTTGTGCTTTTTTGTGCCCAGCTCAAAATTTTCATCCATTAGGAAGCCACCTTTGACTAAGCCAGTCAAGTCTTGTTTTTTATTGATTGTTTTTTAACACTTATGAAACACATTTGACACCATAGAGAAAATTCAATTATAAGTAAACATGATAGGTAGATGGTTAACTTACACACTATTAGGAACAAATTTATTTACTGTCTGAAACCCTAGGGTTAAGTAATGTTCAAGTGACTCATTAGTGACACCTATCTGTGAAGTCTGGTATGGCAGACTAGCTCTATTAAACACAGAAATCCCTTAAACAAAGGAGAAGGAAGGGAGAAAAACCAATCCTTCAAAGGTGAAGTCAGGGGATTCTGGGACTTAGTAAAAGGACTTCTTTGCATGTTAGCAGGTCTATTTTGTTTAAAACTGTTAATGTATTTGCATTTTGTTCAGCTAGACACTTAGATGCCAAGAATATGGGATCTTTTGGGGGGGAAAGGAATTTAGCTACTGAATTAGAAGCAGGGCTCTTCCATGTGTTGGCTGTGTGGTTTTTCAAAAATTATTCAACAGCATAAAACCCCACTCTCTTATCTACATAAAGGAGATACTATTTACCTTATAGGATTTTTTAAAAGGTGAAATGCAATCATGCATGACATTATCTGCCACTTATTAACTAGGTGTACATGTCTATGCAGCCTCCCTGGGCTTCGGTTGTCTGATTGAAAAGGGAGGTTATCATGAAATTGCCATACAGATCAATGAAAGAATGCATTTTATTAAAAATGTTCTATAAATTAAAGTTTTAAAAAATATTTAGTTATTATAATAACAAGGGTACTATAAGACCTGGAACTTAGATGGTTCCTATTCCATGTTTATTGAATGAACAAATGATGGAATGAGAGACCATTCACCTAGTCCTGGCTCAGATGTTTGCCAAAATGAAGACCTCTTTAAAGGAGATGAGGTCTGATGAGATTGATGCCAGATTTATTTTTTCCACCAGATCCATGTTTAGCTTTCCCATCTCAATGGGCCAGTGGCATGGAAGCTGTGCAGACATAAGCAAGGCAGTTTTGTACCAGTATTCTGTCTCACCATGGTAATACATACCCTCTTTGTTGCAAGGCAATGAACATGAGACGCCACCATCTGTAAGATTAAATTTTGATTTGTCTTTTAGAAGCAGGGACAGGTTGTACCCAAGTTGTCCTCTCATTTTCCCCTGAGACTAATGGCGTAGAGTTAGGAGGGAGCTGGCTGGTGAGGGTGGTGAGCCTGCAAAACTAACAGCCCATGGGGCTATGAGAACACAGTCCTGACCATTGGCTCCCATGGAGTAGCTTTCACATGTGCATTCTGGGGCTCCACCCCACTACAAAGTCCTGGGTAAAGGACTGTGGCCCCTTCATGTCTTATTTCTTCTAGTATTTTCAGTTCTGAATGACCAGAGCCTTAATCCACTGAGGGTAAGGGGACCCCAGGACCCCAGGTCCTTTAGCAAAACTGTGAAGCAGGTCAAGTTCATCTCAACTATCTATATTTTTGTGCTGCTCATCCTCCCCCACAAGGCACCAGTGTACAGGAAGCTTCCTAAGCTGCATCTCTACAGGATCCTATGAATAGCAGAGTTAGTAAGTAATATAGGTTATATATAAATAATCATATTTACTGAGTCCATACTATGTATCAAATGCTACAAAGTGTGCACACATATAAGCTTTTCTGGGCAGACTAAGGTAGTCATTATGATTGCTTGCATTAGGCTAGAGTGAGCTCAAATCCTGGTTCTCCTCCCAACTAGCTGTATGGTCTCAGGGGCTCCACCCCACTACAAAGTCAATGGTCAGGACAGTGTTCTCATAGCCCCATTGGCTGTTGTTATTTGATATCTTAAAGCCCAATGCCTCCTATGCCTGGCCCTCTCCTCAGTCCTGTGAGACATCAGAACTCTGGTTTTTCATCAACTAGCATCAACTGAAACTCCCTATGATGTTAACGGGTATCTACTTGTCTAATATCCTAAGTTCTTCTGGCAGAAGGTCCCTTAGCATGGATCTGGGTCAATTAATCTCAGCATCATCACTCACCAGTAGTGGAACCTTGGAAAAGTGAAATAAGAGCTAGTTTCCTCACCTCTAAGGTGTGGACAATATTAATATCTATCTCATTGAATGGTTGCCTCTAAAACACTTAGCCCAGTGCCTGATATATGGTCAATGTTCAATACGTTTTGGTTAACATTTTGGCTCTTACTATTAACCAAACATCCTAACAGATGAAAAAGCAGAGATCCAAGATCATACACCTGGGATTTGAACCTGGGTCTTCCAACAGAGACCAGACAGGTGTTCCCATTATAGGATGCTCACTCTGAATAATATGTGCTAAGACACTATTGAAGGACAATGCCTCACTGTTCCCTTACATAAAAACATAATTACAATTTCACAGGAGCTGTCAAGACTTCATTGCAAAGAGAAAAATGTTGGGTGTCTAGGTACCATAAAGGACAGGTGGGAGAGGAAGAAGTATAAGAGAACAGTGGAGAAATAGAACTGCTTACTTTCATTAAATGATTAACTTTCTATTTACCATTCATTGGTTTAAAATTAAAATAAGTCTAACCAACTTGCAAAGCCACCCACCAGCTTCAACTTGATGGAAATCAGCTCAACTGGAGTGACAGAATCACACGCATTCACAGAGAAGGGTGGGAAGGTGGGGAGGAGAGCCGGAGAGCCACTTAATGAGTCCTGGGAAGGGAAGTGCCTATTCTTTAGCTCCCAAAGAATGACCAGAGCCATTCTTGACTTGGTGGCTCTTGACAGAGTAGTGAATAGAAAGGTAATATTACCCTGCAAATAGAAGAGGACTTGAAAGTTCAAAACCCATCTGTAAATAAATGAGCTTTGGGGAAGATGGGTAGAAAGTCAGCCCATTACAAGTCTTAAAGAAGGCATCAGGTGTACTTGGGTCTGGCCTTCTTGGTTTGATATTTTGGCCTTTTTATTTATGGCCTGAGTATGGGTGAGATGATCCTTTATCATGTTAGGCATTCACATACCCACTGGTGGCCCCAAACAAGAACCTCAAAGTCACCATGGGGCCCCTTAACTTGTTCACTCCTAAGCCTGGTCCTGGGAACATCCCCCATCCCCCATGGAGAGACTTTATAAGCTCCAGGTTCCAATGCAATCCCTAGATAGAAGCAAAGTTTCAGGAGTCAGCCCATGGGGAAGAGAAGCCATCTAGCAAAGATTTCTCTGACAGAGGCACAGATTAATTTGTGACATGGCGTAGGAGAAAGATAACCAGAGTTTGGGAAGCAGAGTTGACTGCTAAGGTCTAGGTCAGTGATACCTGAACTAGTCTATATACTGGAATCACCTAAGGAGCTTCAAAACCCTTGGCTGGCCTGTTGGTTTAAAAGACCCTCAGGTGATTCTGATGTGTGGTTGGGTTTGGAAATCACTGGTCTGGGACCCCCCCTCAGAGAAGTTCTGCTTCACCCCTAGTCCCTACTACTCGCACCCCAAACACATGTGTTCTCTGCAGAGGCCTCACAGATTATAGGGGTGAGGGGATTCAGTTGAGGATAACTGCTGAATAAAGGGATTTCTGGCCCTGCGAAATACCATCTGGCATTCAAAACCTCTCCCACCTACTTCCTAACACCTGCCGCTCTTTCACTGGGACAAAGCTCTTTATTCCACAGTGAGAGATAAGGCTTAAAACAGCAATGCCCTTGGGAGAAGAAGGAGAGTGACTCACATTCCTGCTAAGCTATAAATGACTGATGAGGGAGAGAGAAGACTTAGCCACGCTGACAGCCCGAAACAGGGTAGCAGTGTGAAAATATTCAAGTCAGCGGAGCCCCTCATTTTAGACATGAGAAAACCAGTCCGGAGGTGAGACACAACCGGTCATGTCCTTCTGTTCAGTAGGTCAGCCGTAGCGTCTGGGGCAGAGAGGATATTCTTTGTCCTTGACGCAACTTGGTGCAGGGCTGGCTTTGACAGTCAAAAAGGAGGATGCATCCTAGAGGTGTCTGTGGTTGATCTCTGCATCAGACCTTGTACTACCTCAAAACAGCATTTGGAAATGTGCCACCCATTTTCTTATTAGCAATGCCTGTGAGTGCTACTGGCATTTGGTGGGCAGGGTCCAGGGACACTTAAATAGCCTGTAATGTGTAGGACAATCCTGCCCAAAGGAGGATGGTCCAGCCCCAAATGCCATTTGTGTCCCCTTTGAGAAACACTATTAATCCTTTTGCTGTAGCAGCCGGTGACACTCGTCTTTCCCTGCACCCGTTACAGGAGTAGCAGTCCCATGTTTGCTGGCATGACCTTGACATTGTAGGGAAAGTAACCATCCCCAGGTAGGCTCTACAGGCACTTTGAAACTAGTTCCTGGGCAACTGGGCTTCCTACAGGCCTCTGGGCAATGGAACAATGTCCCATTATATGGAGCCGAGCCCTGGGTGCATAGATGCTGGAGACCCTGACACCAGCTTCAGGACAGTGGGTAAAGTGCTTCGTGAGTGCTGTTTACCACAGCCCCCTTCTGCTGGGACCCTCATCTCTCCAGGCAAGGAATGACCCCAAATTCTGCCCCTGCTCAGCCTTGCCCGCCTGTGAAGACTACACAAAGTAAAGTGCTTCCAGGGAGGGCCACACTGTCTGGAGCAGACAGGACCCTGCCCCGTGTTGTCAGGGCCCTGAGGGGGAATCTGGGCATTCTCACGCTGACTAATTGCTTCCATGAGCTGTCCCACTCCTCTCCTCTTAATCCAAGGATACTTTCTAGATTTGATAGTGGGGCAAGGTGAAACTGACCGGCCAGCCATGTACCCTCTGTGATCCTCTGTTTCCTCATCCGTACAGGGTGCTGGTAATGCTGCTTGCCCTGTCACACTGAGGATCAGAAGGGAGTTTGTGGCAGACTCTCACGCTACCCTCCCTCTAGGCAGGGGGTGCTAATTCTCTCATTATCTTCCCAGGCTCCTACTGTCCTTCCTTCCCGAGGGGCCCAGCTCCCCCAGCCTGCTGCCCAGAGGACCCTCCCTGACATCTCATCCACCTGGGACAAGACTGAGGGGGCCTGACAAGGAACCGCAGGGACACAGTAGGGCAGATTTTCTCGTAAACTCCAGAGGTTCCATCACCTGCCCACCACCGGCACCCTACTCCTCTAAGAAGAAAGAAGGAGGGGTGAGTGTACAAAAGAAATCAGCCAGGGCCAACGGTGGTGGTTCCTGTGAGACCTTCCATTCAGGAAGCTGCGCTGACGTTTATGGTGGGAAGTTTTATTTCTGTGGTAAATAACCTCTCATAGTGTAGGTCATTAGACTAATTATGGCAGATAATTAATTTTCTTTCTCTTTTTTAAGGCGGCCACATATTACAAGAGAAACATAATTTATTTCTTTCCTTCCTAGGCGGATATGACAGGGCTCACCCCGCCGTCTTGCCCTGCTAGAACCTCAGCTGGCAGGAGACAGTTCCTCCACAGCCCCCGAATCTGCGTACTGCAGAGGTCACACAGAGGTCTCCACCCTTCTTCTCCCTCTTAGACACTCTTCTCATTCAAAAGATTCTTCCCCACCACTGTCTGAAGATTTTCTATGAGATCCGTCTGCTTCTTCTCTGGCCTTGTGCAAACGAGCTGGTGCTTATTTCCAAGGCCTTGACCGAAGGCCTGTCTCATCCCCTGACTGCATGGAGGGCCTGCTGGAGGAACCCAGTCCCGCTGCCCACCTTGAGCCATGGCGTTCATAGTCCCCTCCCTTCTGATGCCCAGGGCCCGGTCTCTATGTACACTCCACCCACTGCCCGCGGCTTGGCTCAGCATTCAGCTCGATGACCATGACTCCAGCCATGAGGTTTTTTTTTTTTTTTTATTACTGAGACAGAGTCTCACTTTCTTGTCCTCTATAGAGCGCCGTGGAGTCATAGCTCATAGCAACCCCAAACTCTTGGGCTCAAGCGACCTCTGGCCTCAGTTTTTCATTTAGTAGAGATGGGGTCTCACTGTTGCTCAGGCTGGTCTTGAACTTGTGAGCTCAAGCAATCCAGCTGCCTTGGCCTCCCAGAGTGCTAGGATTACAGGCATGAGCCATTGTGCCCGGCCAGGCATGAGCTTATATGTCCAGTGTCCAGTGGGGGACTTCAGGAACTCCTGCACCTGGCACTTGGTCTATATTATCCCATTGAATTTTTGAAGGAGGTTCTAACACCCTCATTTTGGAGTTGGAGAAACTGAGGCTCTGGGGTTCAGTGCTTTGTCCAAGATCACATAACTGGGAAGGTGACCAAGCTGGGATGAGCATCAACCTCAAAGTGGGGCCCCTCATGTGCTCTGTCCAGACTTCATGAGTGCTCCACTTTCCAAACTCCTACAGCTCTGTCAAGATGACCTTTCTCCCCACAGAGAACGGGGGCATCTCCGCACCCTCCGTTTCCCCACTTCCCACGGAAATCATGATGTCCTGGGACTTCTCAATAATTGACTTCATATTTTAAAGGATTTATGTTGCATAAAGCCCTTCCTTCCGTCACATACTGCATTTGAACCTCGCAATATTTCTGAGAGGGACACATCAGCACAACATTATTCCAATGTCAAGGATGAGAGATGGAGGTGCCGGGGGTGATAGCACTGGGCAGACGTGAAGACAGAGAGTCGGATGTCTTGCCCCCATCCAGGGGTTTCTTTACCATACCCCAGCTTATGGCACTGCGTAAAGGATGGGGTGAGTCCTCCCACCCACTCCCTGCCACCCCACAGAGGCAGACTCTGCTCAGCAGGCCCTTCCCAGGGTTGGGGAGCAGCGACCCCTCATGACCTCCGGGCTGAAGAGAGAACAGCAGGGCCTGAGTTCAGGTACAGTTAGAAGCATCAGTTTTCTCATCTGTAAAATATAAAATCCTTCACTAAGTCCCAAATTTGAAACTTCAAGAGTGACCTCTAGCCCAGTATGTTCTGATTTCTGGGCTATTTTTTTTTCTTTTTTTTTGAAACAGTCTCACTCTGTCACCCAGGCTGGAGTTCCATGGCCTCAGCCTAGCTCACAGCAACCTCCAACTCCCAAGTTCGAGAGATCCTCTTGCCTAAGTCTCCTGAGTACCTGGGGCTATAGCACCCACCACAATGACTGGCTCATTTTTCTATGTTTAATAGAGACAGGGTCTTGCTCTTTCTCAGGCTGGTCTCAAACTCCTGAGCTCAGGCAATGCATCTGTCTTAGCCTCCCAGGGTGCTAGGATTATAGGTGTGTGCCTGGGCACCAGGCTCCTTTCATTCCTGTTTCATAGCTCTTCAAGACCCATCTCAACACCAGCTCCCCACGAAGTCTTTCCTCGTCTGCCCTGCATGCCTGGTCTCATAGTGCTTGTTTGTTCTTACACAGGGACCATGTCTGCCTTGCATTATGGATAATGGTGCACAGTTACTCGGGATGGCTCCTTGGGGAGGGGCAGTTATATGTGGGCTTATGTCCTCCTACACTTTGATCTAGAACTATCCACACAGAACCAGGGCCTGTTTCTCTTGGAAATTAACTGGCCCAACCCACCCATTTTATAGGTGAAGGAAATGAGGCCCAGAGGGACAGTGTCTTTTCCAAGGTCACAGAGCCAGACCTAGACCCCTAGTCCAGAGCTTGTTCCATTCCAGGCACCTGCTGGCTAAGCAGAGTCCACCTGCCATGGCCCAGCTTCTCTCGTGGGAGGCCAGAGGTGCAGAGGGTGGGATGGGCATTAGAGTTAGTTAGCAGGCCCCACAGGACATGAACTTCCCAAACTCAGGTGGAAGTTAGAAATGGCAGATTGGTCAGTGCTAATGAGGCTTAAAAAAAATCCAGGATTAAAAAAAGACAATGAAGAAGACTCAGCTTGACTTCAAGCCTAGATCTTTCTGTCGGCAGAGGACACCTGGTGGTTTTCTCTATCCCATGTCACGACCAGGAGGGTGGGTGGGCTGAGTGTGGGAGGATGAGGTCTGGTTTGGGAGGCTGGGTTGCCTTGATAGGCAAGTGCTTTTGGTAAGGCAGCATCTCTGGTGCCCAGACCCCTGGGTAGAGGAAAGCTCCCAGCTGCCCACACAGAACACTGCAGGGCTGGGAGGGCTGGGGGCGGCACCTGGGGAAAGAGGACAGCACTGTCCCACCCCAGGAAGCAGCAGACCAGAGGCCTGGGCAGGGGTGATGAGCTGTTCCTGAGACAGCCAGGCAGAGAGCAGCAGAACGTGCGAGTGAGAGGCGCAGATGTCGGAGACATGGATGGAGGTGTAGAAACCAGAGAAGGCGCAGAAACACAGGGTGGGGAAGGGGGCTGCTTATAAGAGGAGAGCCCACGGAGCCCAACAGCGGGAACCAAGAGACAGCACATCAAGGCTGGGGGACAGCAGACCACAGATAGCCTGTGGGGGCCCCCGTGGAGAGAGGGCCAGAACATCACCCCCTCCTGCCCTCTTGTCCTTCTAACGCAGTGGTCTCAACCTTCCTGTGGCTTGCGACCCACGAGAACCGCTGCTCTAAAGGCTATGGGAATGACATCTCCCACTCCCATGCCCCTTACTCTTCTTACAGTTCCCTAAAGAGAAAGAGAAGCGGGGAGAGGGGGAAGAGATGGCAGAGAGGCAAGGGCAGGCCCAGCTGTGCTGCCAGGACAGGCCACCAAATGCATGTCACCTGCCTGCTTGCTGCTAATCGGCGCAGCAAACAAAGCACTCTACTGCCCAGCTCAGTGGCCCCAGGGACATGCAAATCCTCACTCCAAAGTTCAGCAGTGACTCCTGCCATTCCAGGGAACGTGTGGGTGCCCAGAATGCTTTGGAGAGTGGAATGGGGGTAGCAGGCAGAGAGAGAGAGGTGGAGGGAGGTAGCCTACCCACCAAGCAGCCTCCCTGCAATGGCCCCAGGGAGGGCTGCGGGACTGTCTCTCCACCACCACTGCCCTGAACCCAGCATGCACTCAACCAGGTCTGGCAGGAGCTTTATGACCCCGGGGCACTGGTGCACACAGCAGCCCTGTGAAGTAAGAACAGATGTATTCTCCCGTTTTACAGATGTGGAAACTGAGGCACAGAGTGGCAATAAAAGGACTAAAGTGGTGGCAGGTAGGACCAGCATCTGAAAAAAGGCAGCTGGACCCTTGAGTGACTCCAGACTGTAGAAGTGAGAATGAGATTTTCCTAAAAGTGTCTGATTGAACGACTTTAGTGTGGTGGCCTTCAGCATAGCTGGATGAAGAGTGCCTGGGTTCAAACCCTGGCTCTGACACTGTTCCTACATATGTGATGGCAGGTCACGTTGGGTCTCTGTGCCTTAGTTTCCTCATCTATAGAACGAGGATTACAGCATTTAGGTCACAGGGCTATGAAAGTGAAATGAGACTGTGCACATAATGTGCTCAGAATGGTGCCTGGCACGTAGTAGGTGCTTTTATAGGAAAGAGAGCAGTGCTGACAATAGCAGGAAAGGGTAAGTAGGAAGAAAAGAAAGGGACCCTCAGGAAACAGCTGTGTTGGCCTCATAGGTCTATGGCTGGAGGTCCTGCTTGCTGGGACACAGAGTCCTGGGAAGCCCCAAACCTGAGCTCTCCAGGGGCCTCCTGCTGCTGCCAGGTGCCAGAGCATCCCCCCAACTCAGCAGAGAGGTGAAGAGCTTTTCTAGCACACCAGGCAGGATCTGCTGCAGACACCTGTCTACTGGACACGGGGAAAGGGACAGAGGGACAGAGGGAGCCTCACCAGGGTTTCTCACCCCTTCTTCTGCCACTGCCCCCTAGGAAGCCTGAGAGCACACGGGGCAAGCTGCAGGCCCTCACCAGTGTTCACACGGCTCACCCCAAAGTCACTATTTACTACCTTCCCTCACAGGATCCCAGAACTCTCTGGGCCCTGCCTCCCCGAGATCAGATATTAGTTCGGTTTAGCCTAAAGGGCAGTGTCTCAAGAGACATTTGCATTTTGGAAGAAGTTCAAGGGCGAGTTTGGCAGGGCAGATCTTTCTGTGAGCTTGTGTATGTGCATGTGTGTGTGTAAACAGGTGTCCCATTACTTAGGAAGCACCCAGTCACCCACTCATCTAACCATCCAGCCACTCCTGCTTTTGAGCCTTTTCCCTGGTACAGGCCCTGCAGTGATCTGGTGCCTGTCCTTGGGGAAAAGCCACCTAAGTTAAGGTTGAGTCACAGGCTCCTCCCTGGCCGGAGCAGGAGAGGCATCAGAGAAGTGGCAAAGCCTCTGGCCCAGAGAACCCTGCCAGAGGATTCTGAACGCCTGCCGCCCAGAGCAGGCAGTCTCTGGCCAGGTCATCACAGAGCCAGAGTAGAGTAAGGAGGGACATTAGCAGCAAACTATTGTAGCCTCCACCCATAAGGGAGTGTCTCCCACTCCTGGCCAGAGGCTATCCACATGCTCTCTTAGTTGCTCCCAGGGCTGAGAGGCTCATCCCCTTTCCACAGAGGCCACTCTTGCTGTTGGACATGGTAAGCAAGAATCAGCTTTCTCCCAAGCCTTTCGATACTGGAAGATGGGGACTAAGCTTTCTCAAAGGCTTCTCTTTTGAACTTTGCTCACATGAGTCTCATCCTACAGTGGTGCAGGCCATCAAAAGGGTTCTGGGAGCTGGAAAGCTGGCCAATGTGTCAAAAATGCAAGTTTTTTTTTTGGTTGTTGTTGCGGTTTAGCAGGGGCTGGGTTCAAACCCGCCACCCTTGGTATATGGGGCTGGTGCCCCATCCACTGAGCCACAGGCACCACCCCCAAAGTGCAAGTTTTACTTAGTAGGGCTAGTGTAGACTTGCACTGAATTTTATAGCTTGGCCTTGGCATTTGGTCAGGTCTAGAATAGGGAGATTGAACTCAAGAATTTTCCCTATGCAAAAAATTCAAATTAATGTGGGTCACTTTCCCTGGAAGGGATTTGATTTCTCTGTATCTGATAGTAGTACTAATGCATTTATAATAATTGTAATGACAATTATAATTCATAATAATTGTATGCGTTCATAATAATTGTAACTGTCATTTACTATGTGCCAGGTAACATGAAAAGGGCTCTACGTGTATTACCTCATTTAATTCTCTCCACAAGACTAGGAGGTAAATATTATTTGTTTTAAAAAATTAACTTAAGCCTAAATTTACATAAGTAGTGTAGTAAATTCCAAGCCCATCCTAATATTGGTGGCATGGCTGCTCAGGAGCGGATGGGGCCAGGTGGGCTCTAAATATCCTTTCAACTCCAGGACAGTGACACCTGCCTTTCAGCCTTCTGGTCAGGAAGGCCCTGTTCTCTTTCTCTGGCATCTGAAATTTGGGGTGACAACTCCCCCAAGAAGGGTGGCAACTGGGGAGAGTATGTGTCTCTCTGTTGCCTGTGGGAACTCCCTGCCTGGCCACATCTTGGCCAGCCTGGATCTGGTCACCCTTCACCCAGGGAAGGAGATTCTTCCTCCCCACTGTGAGAGCAGGAAGGGTAGGGAGGGGACAGACGTTTTCAACCCAGCCCTCGCCCCCTGTCAGCACAGAAGGAGGACTCTGAGTGCTCTGAAAAGTGGGTTAAAAATGGCTTGGCTGTACCCATCTTATCTGCTTTATACTGAAAGCCTTCAGCGCGTGGCAGGTTTTCACGCAGAATTTTCCTTGCTAATCCCTTTTGTTAGCTCTGATACCGACATTGCAATACCAACCTCGTCTGGGCGATTTGAGAGGGATTACAGACCCTCAATCCTTCAGCATGTGGGAGAAGAATGTTGTCTCAAATCAAATTTTTCACAAACCTGTTTTCAAAAATAATCAAAGTGCAAATCCCTCCTTAGGATTGACGGGTGGGGGAAGACGCTTGTCTCTTCAAAAATGCAACATGGCAAACAGAACATTGTCCTCTTGGAGGGCAAGGCTGGGTGCGGAGCCAGCCTTGGGGCACCCTCCACACTCTGATGTCCACGACATGAGGCTCTGTGACGGGAGGGGAGGTTAGGCACTTTGACACCGGTGGACACTGACCATGACCCCTTCTCTGAGTGCGACCTTGTGCACAAGTTGGGGAGGAAGCAATGGGGCCAGGTTCAAGTTCAACGGCAACAAACGCATATTAGTAACCTGTTGTTCATCCTGCCCTATGCTGAGCACTGTTGAGGACACAGTGACAGATAAAGTTTACTCTTGCTGTGAGGAAATCATAGACTAGCAGGGAAGCATCTACATACCTAGAGAATCCTGACACAGGGTAGATTGCGACAGGGCTAGGAGGGAGCAGCAAGGACAGGGAAAGGAAGCTTCCTGGACGTGTGGGAGGACAGGGACAGTTGTGGTGTGGGGCGGGACTTTGGATGCCCCCAAAGTTATCCTGCTCTGACCAGAAGGAGGACAAACAAACAGGCACCAGGGAGACCTGGGGTCTGGGCTGTCTGCCGTGGTCACCAGTGTAGGGCCTCTGGCCTTGACCACACCCTTCCAAACCTCCCTTTCACATTGTGACACCAAACCACAGGTGAACCTCCTTCTCCCCTTCCAGCTCCTAGATGAAGCTTTTTTAGATGGTCAGGCCAAGGTGACATGTGGTGCAAGATGTTGTGGGCTTGTGGATTTAGCCCCAGTTGCTCAGGTCCCTAGAGCAAGCCTGGAGTCTACGCTGCCTGGAATTTGCATTAGTGATTTCGCCTTAATACTCTGGTGACAGTAGCTGATCAACAGGGCCCCAAGCCATATTCATTTGCAAATCCTCTTCCCTGCTGCCAACCCCTCCCCCCACTCCAGCCTCATCAATACACTCAAATTTGGGCTCCCCCTCTCCACCCCAGCTGCAAAGTGGCCCCTTGTCCCTTAATGCTGCCATCATGGTCGTGGGTCACAGATCGGAGCTTGAGCATCCCAGTCTAAGGACCTGGGCCTTTCTTTTCCTGGTCCCAGAGGGAATTGAAGTCTGGTGCTTCTCAAGAGCCAAGGCCTCTGGCAGTAAATGGGCTTCGAAATCGGATTTTGTCTCTGATGTTGGGCCATTGCAAGGCACAGGGAGTGAGCGTGGCCAAGTCATAAGTCCCCCTCCTCCTCTGGCTGGCACCACCATGCGAGCTGCCCACCAAGCACACGGTGGGCTGCTCAACAGCGACCATAGCGCCCTTTTGGGGGCTGATTAAAGATGGATATGCAGCCCAGAGGTGCCTGGGAGCTCAGGCTGTCAATGCATAACCCCAATATTTTCTTCTTAAGCAATTCTTCTGTTCTTTGATGTTCTACAGCTGCACGAAGTCACATTCAGTCACATTCGGTTTGATGCACAGAAGGGGGGCGGGGAGAGAAAACCCCAGCTCCATCCACCCATCCTTTCCCAGCAAATTCAGTTTTACCATTTCATCCCTGGCTGGTCAGGAATCTAGCAAGCTGTGGGCTGTCTTTCCGCAGCATCAGATTCACAGATATCCAAAGGATGCAGTGCCAGTGGTTGGCTTTTATGGCTTTAAATGCAGAGCATCCCAATGTGTGCATGTGTTTATAATTACGTGACTCCCTGGTGAATTCTCCCCTTCCCAGAGTGCACTAGGGTGCAGAAGAAGGACAGAGTGAGCCTCATGGTAATTTTTGTCAGGGAAGGGAGAGCAGAGAAGGAAATGAAGAAAGAAAGGGCCAGGGGAGCCCCAGAGGGGCCAAAGAAGAGAAGGAAAGGAGAAAGAGCAATGGAGATCTACCAAAGTGGGGGAAAGAAGAGCATGGTTTATAAGAAAAGAGAAGAAAGAGGAAAAAAGAGGAAGTCACCCTTATGACATGCAAAGGAGGGGGTGATGTCGTGAAGTCCTAACGCTGGCTGGGAGAGTCTGCTTTAGTCAAAATTGGGAAATGTACCGAGGAAGTCCTCGAGGCCCAGACCATAGAAAGGACTTGCCGAGGGGAATCCTATTCCCAGGGCCCTCGGTGCCCCATCCTGTCCATCCTGCCCCTCCCAAAGAGCACTCAACTTCGCTGTGTTTCGATGCAGAGCTGTTGATAATTTCTCTTCCATGCATGCCCAAATCACAGCTGGTCGTCCTGCCACCGGCTGCCTCCTGAAGCCAGAAGCCTTCCCTTGCAGGCAAGAGGGGATTAGCAAGGAGGAAGGTTCATAGGATGCATGATGGGAATTCTGTACTTGAAAGAGGAAGAACCGAGCCTTTTATTTGCACAATGGCTGCATCGAATAAAATTATATTCAGATTTCTCCTGGCCAGGACATTTGGGGAATAGGTGAGTATTTTCAAACATTCTTTTTAAAAGAGTGAAGCAGCAAGTTTCATTATCATATTTTAATTAAAAGGAAAAAATCCTATTAAACAATTCTCAGTGTATTGGGATTAGCAAAAACCAGCACCTGGGACCCAGTAACTCAGCATGTATGAACACATGAACAAGACTTATTTTCCTTAGAAATAATCTCCACACCTGCCCCTCCACTCCAGCTAAGTAAATGGCTTCCTGAGGGCTCCAACCTGGCAGGCCACAGTGGGAGACCCCTGCTGGAGCAGACACCACCTCCCTCACTCTCCAAGGGAGAGGGAGCGGGAGACGGAGAGAGTGGGAAGCCATGATTCCTCCTGCCTGGCTGGAATGCCCAAACCAACCAGGCAAGTAACCTGGCTTTAGAACCAGGTAGTCCTGGGCTTAAAATCCAGCATTAATACTTACTAACCGGGTGGCACCTGTGGCTCAGTGAGTAGGGCACTGGCCCCAAATACCAAGGGTGGCGGGTTCGAACCCAGCCCCGGCCAAACTGCAAGAAAAAAATAGCCGGGCCTTGTGGCAGGTGCCTGTAGTCCCAGCTACTCTGGAGGCAAGAGAATCGCCTAAGCCCAGGAGTTGGAGGTTGCTGTGAGTTGTGACATCAGGGCACTCTATTGAGGGCGACAAAGTGAGACTCTGTCTCTAAAAAAAAAAGACTTCCTAACTATGTGACCTAGGCAATTCCAGGATTTCTCTGAGCTTCAATTTCTTATGTGACTTTTGCATCTACTTTGTAGAATTGTTGTAAGGGTTAGAAGTTACGTATGAAAAGATCCCAATATTGTGCCTGAGTTGTAGTCAGTAAATAAACAGATGCTATTATTAATTTTATCATTCGTAGACAAGATAGAGGAAACACTTCCAGAAGCTCCAGATAAAACCCATCCTGTTTACGAGCACGTCAGTCCACGCTGGATTCTCCAATCTGCTGTTTCTTAGCTGGTGGGGTCACACATTTGCTCACTTCCTGGACTCCACCCATCCTGTTCCCTGATTGGAAACCCACATTCCACCCCTACATCTGTCTCTACTCTGTCTGGTTAAGTCCCGCTCATCCACCAACTCTTAGACTGGCAGTCACCACTTCTGAGGAGCCTTCCCTGACACCCAGGACTGGGGTTGAAGGCCATCCTGGGGCTCACTGCAATAATAGAATCTCTCTTGGAACATCCCAGCTGCCTGTGTAAGAGTCTAGAATCTTCCATGAGGCTGTGAGCTCCTTAAGAGCAGGGACTAGTGTACATTATGGTATCCCTAGTGTCCATGCATACAGTAGGTGCTCAATAAATACTTCTAAAAAAATGAATGAGATCAGATGCTATGGCTCACACCTGTAATCCCACAATTTTGAGAAGATTAGGCAGGAAGATTTGTGCCCAGGAGTTTGAGACTAGCCTGGGCAATATAGCAAGACCTCAACTCTACCAAAAAAAAATTAGGCAGGGTGGCACACACCTGTAGTCCTAGTTACTTGGGAGGCTGAACTTGGAGAGTGAGGAATGCCTTGAGCTCAGGAATCCAGGCTGTAGTGAATTATGATTGTGCCATTGGACACAATTCATTGGACACATTGTTGCCACTCTAGCCTGGACAACAGAGTGAGAATTTGTCTCTAAAAAAAAAAAATTTTTTTTTAAGAGGTAAAAGAAATAAATGAATCAGAGAGAAGAAGAAAATAGAATTAGATTGAAATGGGTAGAGAATAAGAGTGACCGATGTCATAAGTTCACATGCAAACAACTTAGAAGTCTTATTAATACTAGGACCACACATCAAGATATGACCTTCCCCCAAAAGACACTGCAATGAGGTTGAATGAATGGAGAAATAACCTCCAGCCAGAAGATGATGGCTCTGCTCCCCTTGCAAGGGTGAACACAGCTGGGGTGCTGGATTCTATTCTAGGTCTTTCTTTCAATCACGCACAGAGCCCATTTTGTAAAGCTCCTCACCAACCGGGTGGTGAAGGGGCCCCTCTCCTCACATACTTAGATATGTGAAGGGGCAGAAGTCATTAACTCAGCAGAGTTTAGGCCTTTCCCAATGGCTCTTTTCAAACTGAGCTGCCCTGGGACAGATGTAGGGTGTGGACATGTACTGGGTGACTCCTACAAGACTCAAACCAGTCAGTAAACACTAAGAAGAGGCAGATTTGAGTTCTACATAGTGCGATCAACCATGCCAGTTTCCCAAGGACTGTCCTGATTTTAGCACTGAAAGTCCCATGTCCTAGGAAACCCCTTAGTCTGGCTAAACCAGGACAGCCGGTCACAAGGGTTCTATACAAGATAACAAGTGTGTGCGTGTGTGACAGCTCTGTTGAGATATAATCCACATAGCATACAATTAACCCATTTAAAATGCACAATTCAATGGTTTTTAGCGTATTTGCAGCGTTGGGCAGCCAGTACTGCAGTCAATTTTAGTACATTTTTCATTATCCCCAAATAAATCCCATGCCCTTTAGCTATCACTCTAACACACCCCTCCCCAAGTTCCCCCAGCACTAATCTACTTTCTGTCTCTATGGATTTGCCTGTTTTGGACACTTTATACAAACGGCATCATGTAATGTGGTCTTTTGGGACTGGCTTCTTACATAGCATAATGTTTTTAAGGTTCACCCACATCGCGGCATGAATCAACACTTCTTCCCTTTTCATGGCCCAAAAGAAATTCCATTGTTATAGATATACTACTTATCCATTTTTTTGTTTTTTTAATAAACATTTGTGTTGTTTCCACATTTTGGCTGCTATGACGATCGCCACTGTGAGCATTTGCGTTCAGTTTTTTGCATGGATATAGGTTTTCATTTCTCTGGAATTTCTAGGAGTAGAATTGCTAGATCATATAGCAACTTGGTTTAACCTTTCAAGAAACCGCCATAGTGTTTTCCAAAGCAGATGCCCCATTTCACATTCCCCAACAGCAAAGCGCGAGGACTAATTTCTCTACATCCTTAATGACCCTGGTTATTACGTCTTGCCCCAGTGGGTGTGGCAGGTACATTTCACAGTCAGAACCCTAAGGAAAAGAAACGGTTGCCTGCAAAGTGGAGTGTCCAGGAAGAGCTGGCTGCACCGGGACAAGGGCGGCCTCCGTTGGCTGGGAGGCTGGAGGAGAATAGATCTAAACGTCCGTGGCTTCTTCCCCCAATCTGGGGGCCTGGAGGAAGGCTGGAGAAAGGGAAGGGGGAGGAGGACGCAGACAGTAAGTCTTGCTTCATCCTGATTCTGCTGACACAGCAGACGCAGCTCAGGTGTGGTTGGCTGGGCCCATGCTGTTGCCCTGTACCGGGAGAACTGGCAAGGGGCTGCAGAGGCCCCAGAAACCACAGCCATCACTCCACTCTGACTGCCTTCCTGTGCCTCCTGCTCTCCTTCTGTAGGACTCCCGCCCGTCTGTTCTGACCCGTGACACCTGGCCTTTCTGTTTCCGTCTTCCCACCCAGGCCCCACAGGAGGGACTTTCCCCAGGAGTATTTTCTCATGGAGGTGATATGTGCAGACCAGTCTGGGCACTCTGATTGGGATGAGTGGGGGAGTGGAATGGTCCTCTGGAGCTTGGGGGTGCCCAGGAAGCCTCAGACGCAGAGGTCACATCTTGTTCTGCCATGACAGTACCCAACACACCACAAAGCCACAGCTCAGTTCTCGGTGCCTGAGCGGACAGGTGGCTCTCCCTTCACCAACTTATGCTCACAGGTGGCAAACCTGCACCACTGCCCACATGAAGGTGAAGGGCTCACCCCTGCCAAGGCGCCCGTCCCATTCTCGAGCACCTTGCTGCCATTTTGGTGTCCTGATGACATGCTGGTGGAGGACCCTGACATACGTGACCTGTTCCATCCTCAAGAGAGTCTTATAAGGAAGACCGGGATATCGTTGCTCTTCCTGGAGATACAGGGTGAAGTTCATTGGAATGACTTGCACTAAATCACACAGAGGGTGTCAAAGTCAGGACTCAGAGCCAGCATCCCGGTTCTGGTCCAGTCCTGGCTCAGGCCAAACCCTTTGGCGTCATCCTTGACTCCCCTCTCCAGCCCCATCCAGACCATTGGGAAATCCGCTGATTTTACCTTCAAAACATGCCATTAACCTGATCGTTTTTGTCCCTACTACCGTGGCCCAAACCACCATTTCCTTTTACATGGTGATTGCTGAGGCCTCCAACCCATACCTAACCCAGCCCCTCACTGGCCTCTGCAAATGGGCCACCCTCCGGGTTTTCCCTTTTCAGGGTCTAGTGTATTTTAGGTTCTTTCTCCATCCTCAATTTCCCCTGGTGCAGTGTGGGGCACAGAGCTGCAACTCACCAGAGATGGGTCATGTAACTGACAAAGAGGAGATCTGTTTCCTGCTCTGTGTGTGTGTGCATGTGTGTACACGTATGTCCACGAACATGTGTCTCTGCTCAATCAAAATAATACAAAGATCAGGCACATAGCCATGCTCTTCTCAGAAGCTTCTTTTTTCTACCTGTACTATTTTTTTTTTAATAAAAGGGAATACACACATTGCATTTTGTAGCAATCAGGTTAAGAAGCACTCCATCTGGCAAGATGAGTTTGTATGTTTCCAGGAGGGCCAAGGCCACATCTCAATTCCCCTGCTGTCCTGCCAAGTGCACTGGGTCTGATCAGATGCCAAGACTGGAGACTAGTTGACCCAAGGGTTCTGGACAGGGATCACTGGTGACGCAGATGGCTAATTTCCCCCTTCTCCCCACCCCTAACAATGTAGCCTGAGTACGCTGAAGGCTGCAGGGGCTGCTGGGGAGGGACAAGCCAGTCTTAGCTGTTTATCTTTCAAGTCTGATTTCAGCGAGCACGTTAGTATGTGAATGTCTCTCATGGTTAGTTGTCTGCATCCACGATGAGGGTATAATGACTTCCCTGGTGTCTCTCCCGCGCGCACACACACCCAGCCTCACCAAGTAGACACACTCTGTCTCCACGCAGAGCTGCCGTGTGACTATGGCAGCCTTCCCATGTGACCCGGCCAGTGGGTACTGGCTACGGAAGCTTTTTAATTGTCTGGGAAGGGTATGGAGGAATTCAGTCGGCATCAGCTCTGGAGCGATAGATTGGAACCTCCTTAAACTCCCAGACAAGAGGCCCCTCACTCGGAAGAGGGAGACAGGCTCGGAGGAGAGACAAGGTGTTCAGGATGGGGAGCGTAACAGCAGCATCCCCAAGTGCTGCTTCTTGCCCTAGGACACAGAGGGAACTGAGGCCTGTGACCAGCCCTATGTCCCATTCTGGGCCTGTCTCCTCTATGAAACGAGCACCCATGGAACATCTGTATATCATTCACAGCTAGGCCCTTCACGTGCTGGAACAGGTGCTATTGAGTCCATATTACCAACAAGGGAAACTGAGGCTCAGGGGCCCAAATTTACATAGCTGGCAAGTGGTTGAGCTGAGATTCTAAGATGTCTTCTGCCACCAAGCTGACACTCTCTGCTACACCACCCTGCCTCCCCCCATCCTACCAGTCTTTGGTGACAGCTCCCTTCTCTGAACTTCTACTGGGGTCATCTCCACCCTGCCACCTAGCCCTCACCATTGCTCTTGGACTGTTCCTAGTTTGTACGCCCCAACCCCAAACACACTGGACAATGCGGTCACAAAGGGCAGGAAGCACGACTTAGGCACCTGCAGACTTTCAGAGTCTCCAGCACTCTCTGGACACCTAGCAGCAGCCACTGCAGTAGGTCCTTTAAATGCACCCTCTCTGTAACCCCTGTGCCCCTCTGCGGGGAGCGTTGTGACTATCTCCGGCTCTCCAGTTCTGAGCCATTCGCTTCCTCCTGTCTCACGCTGGCCCTCCTCTTTTGTCCTGTTTGGGCTTTGGCCCTGTCTGCGCAAGTCTGCCCTTCCCCAGGGGTCTATGCATAAACCTGGTCTGCATGAGCCACAAAGAATGGGGGTGATCAGGCCCTACCACCAAGATGCTGGGTGGGTCACAGGCTGTCAAAGCCACACAAGGAGGCTGCCAGGAGAGTGGGGCATCAGCTGACCCGTGGCGGACTGAAAGGAACAACTCTGTCTCCCTGAGGATGGGCAGGAGGCTTCAGTCCCCCACACAGCTGCTGCCTTCTTGGGCCAGTGGGTGTCACACCCCCAGCTCTTACTGCTGTGCAGATAAAGACATGAGCTTGGAGGGCTGAGAGACCCCGAGTGATGCCCATCCTCCTCTCAGATTCCTGCATGCCCTTTCCATCTCTGACCCTTGGCCTATGACACCCCGCTGGCCCAGGTTGCCACAGCTGTCCCAGGTTCAAGCAGCTTGGAAAATGCTGCCTCCCCCAGAAAGCCCTCGGGAAGGGAGTAACAGAAGAAGACGCCAGGACTGTTTTCCCCAATCTTCCTCTCCAGAAAGGCAAAGTTCCTCTGATTTGCCTGTACTGAGTGCCACCGAAGCCTTTGACCCTGAGCCTGCAGGGATTTGAGACCTCTCCTCTGCTGTCCTGGTTTCCTGGTTAGAGTCTGAATTTATCCGCCCCATGTTCTCTGTCTCCTTGTTTCCATGCAGTTGCCTTTGAAGCTTTAATGGGGCGAGTTTAAGATCCAGAGAAAGAAGTGCAAGTTCACAAGGAAGCTTGTAAACCGATGGAGCATCTAACCTCAAGAGGTGGGACAAGCTGAAAACATAAATAGCTTCTGGAGGGGTAACTCAATTCCGGGATGTTAGGAGTGGGTAATTGAAGACAACCAAAGTGACTGTGCCCATGTGTCTGTGGGGGTGTGGGGGTGTACGCCCTGTCTACACACACAATGCCTGGGTAGCCACCACATACACCACCCTCCTGCAGACACGGGGTCACCTCCTCCAGGTTACAAAGTGCCCTCACACACCTCCTCCATCAGGAGGTCTCCTTCCGGGTGACCTTCCATCAGTCACCCTATGGGTGCACCGAGCAAGCGTTATTTGCACAGATGAGGAAAGAGGTCTGGAAAAACACTAAGAGACAGCGCAGTCAGGTCAGTGGGAGGCAGAGCTAGAAAGTTCCATATGAGCTTGTCTGAGGTGGGGGCCATGAAACTACTGTCAGGTAGAGGTGGGCTGGACGCCTGCCTGCTTGTCCCCATTCTGACCCCACCAGCCCTCCTTCTTTTCTGTGGGGCACAGTTCCTCACAGGGGGGCCTGTAGGGACCCCCTTTCTCCCTCTAGGAGACAGGTGAGGAGGCCCCCAATCCTCAGTTTCCCTTGTTGGTAATATGGACTCAATAGCACCTCTTCTAGCATAGAAGGGCCTAGCTGTGAATGATATACAGACGTTCCATGGGTGCTCATTTCGACAGGAGACAGGCCCAGAATGGGGCTGGTCACAGGCCTCAGTTCCCGAGGGCCCAGGGAGAATCTTGGGCTCAGAGTCGCCCCATCTGCCTGTCCCCTGGACACACATGCTTCCTTTCCCCTAGAGAAACACATTTCCCAGCCACCCTCAAGTCTCCCCAGGTTCCAGGCAAGAGCCAATTCTCCTCTGAGGAAACAGGGTGCATTTTAGAACCTCCAAGGTGACAGACTTCTCTACTCCAACCCTCATTTAAAAGGCCAGAGCACAGAGGGATTTCTGGGTGCCCTCCTGGTTTTCCATGCTGTGCCTACCTTTCCAGAGAGCCAGGTGGCATGGTGCGTCCAAGCTGCCCCACAAAGACGCCAGTGCACCCAGTGTGTTCCCACATGCGTGTGGGCACCCGAAACACTCCTCCCAGATCACTCTCCTGCTCTAAACTGAGCCCATTTACAAAGTTTGCTGTCCTCCCTCCCACTGAAGACATCCATCACTTTCCCCAGCAGAGGCAAGGCAGCCACAACTTCTTTCCAGAGTTTATTAACTACATTCAAGTACCTATTTGTAGCTGTCAGGGAGACGCCAAGGGGGAGCCGGGAGTCCACTCAGCCATGCAGTGGATGGCTCAACCTCCAGGGCAGGGACCCCTCCCTTCTACAAATGTTTCTCTGCAAAAGGCAGGGCTGAGAGGGCACCTCCAGCCCCAGTGTGGTTGACCCCACGCTCAGACAGCCACCCACAGGTGGAGCATATCGGGATCTTGGCAGGGCTGGCCAGCCAAGGTCAGAGCCCACTGGGACAGGCCACCCACCTCACACACACTTGATCCCACCTCAAACAGCTGAGAGGCATGTGCACACACTCACACTGACCCAGACCCCACTGCTGCCTCAAATCACTGATGGAGGTCACACCCCTCCACATGGGATAGCCCTGCTCAGGAAAGCCGTGGACTCACAGACAGGTAGACGGCTGTAGAGAACACTCCACAATGGCGGTGCACATCTGAGTATAGAAGGAAAATGTTCTCCAAGAGGTCTGCAGTGCTTCCCTGGCCCAGGGAAAGTGTTTAGAGATGGCTGGCTGCAGTCCCAAAGGATCACAGAGGCCCTGAAAATATCTCCCTGCTTGATGGATGAAAGCGATGAGTCCAAGAGAGAGAAAGGGGTTGCTTGGGGTCGGTATCCCAATATCCTCTCATTGCCCCTTTGTCTGAAGACACAGGACAATTGAGGCTAATTTTTTTTCCTTTCCTGGAATTCAAAGAGGATGCGGGGAACGGAGGGAAATTCTAGGGAGGATTGAGACTGAAATTATGACAGCCCAGCTTCCCAATTTCTTGAGTCATTCCTTTTGGAAAATTATAAATATTTCATATATACAGAAGAGCACAAAGAATTATATAATCTACATCTGTGTACCCACTACCCAAATCCTAATAAGTTGAGTGATCTCTATTTTCAAATGTAGTATTAGCTCCTATATGGTTAGCTGAACTTTTACAGCTCTTTGCAAATGTAAAATAATTTTATTCTTTTCAATAAAGGCATTTCATTAAATGCATAACCAGGATTTAATTTTTAGACCTTGGAAGTCTTCATTTAAATACACTCCAAGTCAGAGAGAAAAAGTCCTCTGTCAGACCATGGGTCCTGCTATTTTGGTCACAAAAATATAGTCTCCGCAGCTGTGTCCTGTTCAGCTTAGAGGGGAGGGAAGGGGCTTCAGGGTCTCTGGACCCTCTAGAGAGGCCTGGGATCCTAGGGAAATGTGTTCTACCCACTTTTCTAAGTAGACCCAGCCCTGGAATGTTTGATGATAGGAAGGGAGGCATCACAGAGGCCCTGAAAATACCTCCCTGCTTGATGGATGAAAGTGATGAGTCCAAGAGAGAGAAGGGGGTTCCTTGGGGTCAGTATTCCAATATCAGATACAGATACGGACCAGATGGGAAGTCTGAACCTCCGATTCTTGGCCAGAGTCTCTCACTCCATCTTCTCCCCCTCACATACGTTCCTCTGTCCCTTATGCTGCCATATGTACTGCCTAGCTTTTATGTAGCGTTTACTATGTGTACCTGCCAGGTGTCAGCTGATTCATGAGTGTGTTGGGGCCGCTTAGACCAGCTCAGAGAGCCAGTGTGCTTCCCAATCCCATGTTTAGTGACATCATGTGGGTAGCACACAGTTTGCCGCGTGGGAGTATTTATACCATGGAAATAGATCTGCAAACACCAATTAGGGCCTCCCCCTTCCTTGAGAGCTGGTTGTTCAACATTTGCCAGCACACCACTGGTATTAACATCCCAACAATATCTGCATTCAAAAGAGGTCTCCTAGAGACGAAGAGGAGACACTGGAATGGCCAGAGGAATAGATCACAAATGGTCCATTTCAGGGATGAGACTGAGGATGCTGAGAGTTTCGTCTTAGTGAAGCAGCCACCACTTAGCACCTTGCAGCTTGATAGGACCCTAGAAATGACCTTGTCCAATCTGCTCATGCTAAAAAGCAAGCTGATATCCATAGAGGTGACACAGCTTTCTAATGACACAGGTGGGCTTATCACCCACATCTCCCTTTTCTAGCACGTTTTACAGGACATCACGGCCTATGCCTGCCCCCAAGCCTGCTCACCAGGATTTGGAGGTAGGAGGGGGGTGCCTGAGGCAGAACCCAGGTGCCTTTAGCAAAGGCACAGAGATGGGAATGAGGCTGCCTTGCTTTCCCAGGAAAGGCAGGGTGACCCTATGCCCCTGGGGCCATGCCACATCCTGCCTGGACGTCCGGTGTGCAAACTCTGAGAGGTGTCCTGCAAGAGGCTCCACAGCCCGCAAGCAACCCAGGAGCATGGCTGTGTCGGCCAGCCCTGCACAGGGGCTCTGCCCAGCTATACTCACAAGTGACCAAGCACCGCCCAGTCCTAAATCCCCTTGACCTCCTTCTCTCGGCCAGCACCATCTGTGTTGGTCTCCGCGCACTCACTCACCCTCTATCAGAGGAGAGCTGCGGTGACCTGGAAAGCAGGGCTGGTTTTCCTGCCCAGCTGTGTGTCCCTGGGGTAAATTACTTCCACTCTGCAAATCCAGAGGAAGGGATGGGGGCAAGTCCGAGGAGTGCCCCTGGGCTTCCCAGGCAGGTGCAGGCTAAAGGTGGTGTTGGCAGCCCTTTCCCGAGTTGCAACATCCTCTCGGAAGGGGACTAAAAGCAGAGAAGGGCTTGCTTCTGTGCGGTTTGCTTTTGCCGATCTGGGATCACTTAGGGGCCAAGTTCAATTCCTTGTGTGTCAGAAGAAATAAAATGTGAGCCAAGAAAAGGAGAAAGGACTGTGGAGGGAGGAAGCCATGGGCCCTGGTGAGAGGGAAGAGCACAGGCTTTGGGGTCAGACAGACCAGGGTTTGTGGTCGCCTCAACCCCGTCATCACAGGTCATGGGATTCAGGTGAGTGATTCATTTTCTCTGTAAGATGGGACCAGTGGTGACACCTCATCCCTTGATTGTATGGCTTTGGAAAGAAATAACACACAGCCAGACAGCTGTGTGGACTTTACCTCCTGGGAGCTATTTAAAAAATGTTTATTCTCTTCCTCTCCTGCATCTCCCCCCGCCCCGCCCCTCCCTCCTCCCCACATCAGGCTCCTGGCCTCCCAGGCAGGCAGCCCAGGCTCCAAGGAGGGTATCCTCCGGAGATAGGAGGTGAGGTCTGCACAAACCGAAATGCTTGGTGTGGCTCTTGGGAAGGTGAGTGCCTGCCACAGACGATCAGACCAGTGGTGGGGAACGTGAGGGCTTCATAAGCTCAGACTTAACCTGTCTGTTGAACAATAAACAACAACTGAATCTGTGCATTTACTCTGGCTGAGAATCGTGCTGAGTGCTTTACTTACATTACCTCTATTTTTGCAGACTCAAAGACTACTTTTGCAGTCTTTCAAATCAGTCTCCCCAGCCCTGACAAGTTCCCTGCCACCACCAAGCCACACTTTCTTGTAGGCGCAAAGGTTCAAAATGGTAACATCTTTGACTCTGCCATCTCCCTGGCTTCCTGCGGTCACCTGTGGGGCCTGGCTCTGCACCTCCACTTTCCCTCCAGGCCCCACAGGTGACCACCCACCCATACCTGGGGCAGGTGTGGAAACACTCCTAGCAGGCTCTTCCTCACTGATCCCCTTGCCCTGGGTTGGCCCCCTTGAACTAACTAACTACCCACTTTATTGTGACAGTAATTGTTTTAAAACACCAGAAGGCTCAAAAACCCTTCCCCAATCAAGTAATGTGTGAATTCCTTGGTCCCAAATTTGTTCTCAGCCTGTTTCTAGACCTATCCCCAGGCAGACCCTGGAGACTTTTGCCCCTTCCATGTCCCCAGTGCCAACCTGCAAAGCTCTCCCTCCTTCCTCTGCTCTTCTGAAACGCTGTCTCTTGAGGTACTACCCAGAACAGCCCTCCTTGTCCTCTCTTGGAAGGGCAGGGCATTCTAGGGCATGGAACAGGGGCAGCACCTGGCCAGGCTACCAGCTTTGAGCACCATATTGGACTCCTTCACTACCAAACAACAAGAACAAAACACCAGGCCGGCCTGCCTGGCAGGGGATGCAGAGCTCAGCCCTCCCCACTCCAACAGACTGGGCTGTAGAGTGCACCGCTGGCTCCTCTGTTCAGTGTCTGAGCCCTGGTTGCATATCTAGCAAACGTAAGAATAACTGAACATCTAGAAATGTGTTGTCATCCAGAGTTTCTGAGTACTTTCCAGACATGATCTGGTTTCATAGTCACAGCATCCCTTCAAGGTAGATGCTCTCATTCGCACTCTAAAGACATTGGGAAGGACTGCCTACCCTGAAAGATACTCATGGTCATTGATCAACTATTATCTATTAGTGATTGATTATGGGCATTGGTCCAGCCTCCTAGGGTAGCCCAGGCTCATCACTGCCTTCAGAGCTAGGGCTTGCCCTAAGCCAGCAAGGCCCGATGCCCTTGGCCTTGCCTCCTCTTTGCACCACCTTCCTCTGCAGGGTTCCGAGACTGCAAGGTTGAAATCGAACCCTTGGGCCACTCTGGGCTCAGCAAGATCCAGCAGCCTGGGGAGGCCTCTGACCCAGGGGAGGCCCTGACTCCAAAGCTGCTTCTCAGCCTGGGTGATGTCGCATTGTTTCTGGGGACACAGCACTGGTAGAATTAGTCCCAGGTGTGCTGTCTGTTCTCGTCCCTTCTCCTTCGTGATTAGAGGTCACCTGTCTGTGGAGAGTGATGCTGCCATGGTATTGCTTCATTGCTGAGGAAGGCAGCTGTACATTATCCTCTTGCATGAGACCAAAACAGGATTTGGAGCAGGTGACACTTGCCCCCTCCTCCACTCTGTCCCATGGCTGCTATGCCTTTGACTTGAGTAGGTCACTTATCCTTCCTGGGCTTCCCTGCCCATCTGTGACTGTGGGACAGGTGTTAACCCCTCCAGCTCTAACACATTGCCTGACAGTTGAAGGGTAATGTGCTCACACTTGAGGCAACCATGGCTCTGGTCCTTCCCAGGCTGGGTAGAAGAGGTGGTGGACAGCTGGTGGCCTGGGTGCAGCTTCAAGATGCCACGAGGGACTTTTGCTTGACCTTCCAGAGGGACATGGATGAATAGAAACAGGCCTGGAGTAATCATGGACTACTCAGTCATGGTGGTAGCTGTGGGGAGGGCTGGGGGGAGCCGGGTGTTCTCCCATTGCCAACAGCCCCAACCCACCTGCCCAAGGAAGGCACCCATCACCTTCATGTGACTTTCAGGAGCACAAGAAGCCTGGGGTCAGCTTCTCCCTCCACTTTGCAGCTGCCTCTTGTCAGGAGGGCATGGGTTTGTTTCCTGTCTCCAATGTTAGCCTAGCCCCGGGTTCTTCAGAGTCCAATGTCCAGCCTTGCTCAACTCCAGGGAAGTGAGCTAGGACCCTCCCAAAATGGAAATGGAAGAAGATGTGAATGGAATTGGTGCCTCCCTCCACACTCAGCTCAGCTTGGGATATTGAGCAAGCTCCCTGGCTTTGCTGAGCAGTTTGAGTTACCCAAAACAACAAGGAGGGCGTTCTCTATGCACAGGGGCCCCAGCCAGGCTTGTCTGGGAGGGAAATGACCAGCACGCACACCCGTCACCATCAGCCACACACAAATCCACGGTCACTTTTCTCAAGATTTTCCCCCAGTTGTTAAGAGGGTTCAGTATTCTGGCTTCAACACTTCAGATGACCTTGTCGGGGGACCAGCACTGGTATTTTGTCAAGCCTGACACCAGGATGACTTCTGGAAGGCTGGAGGAAGTGGTTCCGAAGGGATTCCTATTCCTCCCCCAAACTCATCCACTACTTGGCCTAAATTCAGCCTTGTCTGTTTTCATCCTCACCTCCCCACAGACCCCTAGTTTGCCCATACACAAGGTACGGGTTAAAGACAGCATCAGTGTTGGGAAGGATGTGGGGAAACTGGACCATTCATACCTTGCTGGTGAAAATGTAAAATGGTGCAGCCACCTTGGGGACCAGTCTGGCAGTTCCTCAAATGGTTAAATATACGACCCAGCAACTCCACTCCTTAAGCACATATCCCAGAGAAATGAAGACATACATCCCCCCAAAACTTGTCCGTGAATGTTTCTAGTGGCATTATTCGTGATATATACAAGGTGGAAACAGTAAGTGTCCATCAGCTGATGAATGGATCAACAAAATAAAGCATATCCATATGATGGGTCATTATTTGGTCATAAAACGGAATAAAGTACTGATATAGATGATTCTTAAAAACATATGAAAGGCACTCAGTGACAGGGCTGGACACACAGGAACACATATTCTATTCACAGAAAATACCCCAAACAGGCAAATCTATAGAGACAGATTGGTGGCTGCTTAGGGACAGAGGTGGGGGAATAGGGACATGTTGGCTGAAGGCCAGGGGGTTATTTCTAAGGTGCTGAAAATGTTGTAAAGTTGACTGTGGTGATGGCTGCACATACTGTGAGTATGTGAACCCCTCCCGACCTGCGTACCTGTTAAATGGGTGAACTGTATCGTGTGTGAATTTTATTTCACTTCCAAGAAACACAGTCCACAGCGTCCTTTCTGATTCAACTGTGCAAGTTTCAACTTGCTCAGCTTATAGATGTCGCTGGGAGGGCTTCCCTAGTTTCCATCTATGCAGATTTTATATTTCTTGATTTTTTTTTTTTTGCAGTTTTTGCTGGGGCCAGGTTTGAATCCACCACCTCTGGTATATGGGGCCGGTGCCCTACTCCTTTGAGCCACAGGCGCTGCCTACATTTCTTGATTTTTATGTATCTCAAAACTTTTGAAATGACACACATATGAAAAACTAGAACAGGGAGATGCGGGCTCCTGGTACACTGCCAGTCTGCTCTGTGACCCTGGCACAGTCACTCACTTCTCCAGGCCCATCCTGAGATGGGGCATGAAAACCTCCCCCCTCTGAGGAGTGCTGTGAGGAGGCGGGCAAGGGGACAGAGACAGAGGCATTATTTCAATGGGCGAGATTGACTGTTCTGGGAAGCTGTGGCTTCCTCGAGTTACAGGCTCAGAGTCCTGTGGAACGTTAAACTGGAAGGAGCCTAAGAGCTGAGTCCAGAGCACAGCAAGGACACTTCTGTCCTCGCCCAGGCGCACGTGTGCCCACTCCTCTCCTCCCCATCGAGAGCCATTTATCCGCAGCGTGGAAGACACTAAAGAGAGTGGAGCAGACAGGGTAGGAAGTCGAAAGCTTTACCTCTGGTACCCTGGTGGGGCCACCTGGAATGGCCTTTCTCCTCATCTCTGCCCTAGGATGTAAAATATAGAATCAGACGCAACAGTCTCCGGAAGCAGCAAACCCCCCACCCACGCCCGCCTCCCGCTCCCAACGCCAGGTGTCCAGATGTTGCGGCAGCTGCCAGCACATCGTCTCTCTCCAAGCCCCTAAGTGCACAGCCCGAAGCTGAGCCCTGGCGCAAGCCTGGCAGCCGCCCCTGGGCGTGGGGCCAGCTCACACTCAGCCCCGCAGCCTCAGCTGCCATCCTGATGCCTTGATGTTGGGGTCTGGCTGCAAGGGAAGCCACGCCCACGGGCAGAGGGGTCAGGACGTGCCCAACTTTGCACAGGATTCCACATGCAGAGAAGAGGGTGGGCTATCTGGCTTTGAATTCTGAGGAGCAGAATTTAATAATCATCCTGATCAGCATAATAAAAGCAACAATAATAAATATGTTCCACTTTACTACGCACCCAGCATAGACTTTACAGGTATTATTATTTAAGACTTACAATACGATGGTACCTATGAGGTACCACCTGCATTTACAGATGAGGAAACAGAGACTCAGAGAGGTTAAGTGTGCAGCTCAAGGTCACTCTAGTAAGCAGTAGAGGCAGGGTTTAAAACGAGGTCTGTTTGGTGTAGTCAGCGAAAAAGTGCAATCTGTAACCCCCTTCAGGCTCTCCACCAGGACCCCCCTGTCCCTCAGTGCTAGAAAGCAGGGACGCTCAGGCATCCTGAAAACCATTGCTTTGATTTGAGGGCAATCTCAGGCACCTGTGCTAGCCTCCATGGAAGTTGGGGCAGGCCCCACCACATTCCCAGGTGTCATGAGGGAACGTCATTTAATTTCAAGACACAGATGTGGGGGAGAGGAAGCGTATTTTGCAAGGGTTTGGCTGGAAGGCAGACGTGGTTGTAGGAAGAGCATGGCCACAGTACTGCCACCCAGCTCTCTTTGCTGAAACCCGGTGCCCTCTACTCATTCCACAAAAGGGGACTCAGGGTCAGTGTTGCGGTGCTGAGCTGGAGTGTGCAGCGTGACTGTCTCAGGGGAGACTGGGCAGGTGACGTCTCGCACTGTTCAGAACTCGTGTTTGGAGCAGCAAGATGTGTAAAGGGGCACCTGTTGTGGAGTAAGGTAGAACCAGACTCCAATCCTGGCCCTACTACGTAACCCTGCGTAAGCTTTGACTAGGAATCTGAGCCACTCTAGGTCTCAATTTGATCAGTTATAAAGGAGATAATAATACCTAGAGAACTAGAAGTTTCTAAGGATAAGAATCATGATAGTAAAGGCTTATACAACATTTACTATGCACCAAGAACTATTTTAAATCTTTCTCTCTCTCTCTCGCTCTCTCTCTCATCTATTTAAACTTCTTAGTACCCATAAGGTAGATTTTTCTACTACTCTTTTATAGATGAAAAAATTGAGGATTAGGTTAAGAAATTTGCTGCAGTGCCCAACCAAATTAGTGGGGGGGCCAGGATTTGAACACAGACTCTAAAGCCTGTGGTCTTAATCACACAGTCCCCAGAGAACACATGGGAAGGTTCTAGCAATAGTGTCCAGACCGTACCCAGTCCAGGGGGGTGGTAAGGACACACACATGGTAGTTGTGGTCCTCAAATGCCCCAGCGCCCCCCTGAAGAACTGGAAGCTTAAGAGAAGATGCCAGGGTTTTGTCATCTGGGTCCTGCCACCGGCTAATCAAATAGAGGGCCAGAAATACAACTATTACTCTAAAACAAAAAACTTCCCATGTTCGATCATGTAGTTTACATATCAGCTGCCAGAGACTGGTGTAACCCATCACCTCTCGGGTGGGTCTGCAAGGGCTCCAGGGTATACCACTGGTGACACAGACACCGCATGACACCCAGCCCCCCCCATTGGGTCAATAGCAGCCAACTCTGGAAGGCGAGGTTCCTACTCTGCTCCCCAAACTCCGCATCCCAAGTCAGGTGTTTCCCTTCCCTTGGAGTTTCTAAGGGGGACCTGTCTTCCTAGGACTTCAGGCCCACACCATAACCCATGCTCCTGAGATAAGAAACAAGGAAAAATGAACCAGTCAGAGAGAAGTCTCACAGACTCCTGAAACACAACGGCATCAGAGTAAGAAAAGGGAACTAGAAATGAAGCCGCTTCCTCCAGGGTCACCTTCCCTGACCAGTAAATGAATGTGGCTTGCTTTAAAATTTAGTACCAGGGAAGAGCATGTCTCTCCTGCCATGAGTCCTTTTGTCAGACACCCATATAACAATCATATTTCCACTTTTGCTTTTGCTGCCAAAAAGCTCACAGTTGAATTTAATGCTCTGTGTCAGGGACCATCTAATCCTAGGTCCCTGGCAAAACCACCTTCTCCCTGTCCCATCCTTTCGTCTATATGGGGATCTATTTGTTCTGACTTCATTTGTAACTATCTCAATTCTGTCTCCATGGTCTCCATTCTCGTTTTCGGAAGCTGGTAGGACACACATTAGGGATGGACACTGGATTACAGAGGGAGATTTTAGCATTAAAAGGGACTTGGATTAGTGACTGTTTAAGGCCCCCTTTTAACCCTGTGATTCTGGACAGTGATCAGTAAATACGTTCTTTCGCAACAAAGCCGAGCCTCTCCACTGCTTGCTGGAAAACGGTGCTGTGCTCCGGGAATGTCAAGGAGTGATTGACTCTGGCGCGGGTGCTGGCCCAGCACAGCGCAGAGTGCTCGCTGTTCCTCGCCAGCGTCACCTTGCTGCACTGGAGTTGGGCTTGGTCGCTGGACGCCAGCTGGCACGGAGGCAGGATGAGCTGATGCCTCGAGAACAATGGCTTTTCCACCATGCAACTGCCTGCTAATTGACAACAAAGGCTTCGCAGTGACTGTGGAATCACGAGGCCGTCTTTACAGGCAGCACAGGGCGGAGCAGCCTCTTTTAGAACCCTCTTTTGAGCATAAACAGGAGCCGCCATGGTGTCCCCTCTGTAGCTTGTGCTTGTGCATAGCACCCAAGGGTCTGTGCTGGAACACTGTGCCAATGCCGGGCCCTGGTTGCCAGGTGCTCCTTCCGGCTCAAGTTCTCATGGCCAGGAGACCTTCCTCCACCCACTGTGGGGGGATAGAGTCCAACTCCCACGGAATTTACAGACTGGGAAACGGAAGCCCAGAAAAGTTATGACCTGCCCAAAGTCAGACTGCCCATTACCAGCCCAGCAAGAGCTAAAACCCCCTGAGTCCTGACATGAGGCATCAGCAGGGCGTTGTGTTTATGAAGAAGGCGTAGCTCATGCCAGAGTATGTGGCTCTGTGGCTCAGGACTGTCTGACTCCATTGAAGGGCCCAAGGCAACAGCTGACTTGGACCAATAAAGGGTTAACATCTCAGAAGGGCATGACTTAGGCTGGAGACAATATAGAAAATATATTTTGGCCCCGGGAAGAGGCCATCAACAGCTCAGGATTAGGATAAACACCCTTTCAAGTGACAAAGACTCCCCTTAGGTAAAGCCTGGGCTGCTGGGCCACAAGCCAATCCCATGGACAAAAGTGTCAACAAAATAAACTGCACCAGCATCGCAACACTCAGATGCCCTTTACTTTTTTTGTGTTTAGATGAAATTTGGTTAACTGGGTGCACCTAGATCATCAGGTGAAGATTGGGCTTTAGCTAGGATTCAGCCCATCTGTCCCCACCTTCAGTCTGGGTATGGTTCTGACTTCCAGACACATCAGCTTATAACTGGAGTGGTAAGCAGAGGTGCGTCCCTCTCTCTGCACCTCCATTCCTGCCCGACATCTGCGTGGACACCTCCCAGACCTGGCAAGCACTGAGGCTAGTTTGGAGTTCCTGGAGGGAGACGTGGTTGGGTTTAAGGTAAGCCCAGTTCAGTGTACTTCTGCAATCACCAGGGGCTAGTTTGTGGAAGACTGTTTTTCCTTTGTGCCTGGATAATATTTGCCTTGTACCAAGAGGTAAGGGTAAAAGGAGAGGCTTCCTGGCTGTGATACTCAAACCCAGACATTCGATATTACTACAGAGCTTTTTAGTTGATGGCTCATCTTCACATTTAGCCAATACAAACCTGTCCACAGACTATGAAGCCACTAACAATGTTCTTATTTAACAATAAGGTCAAAAGAGGTTAAGTGCCTTGATCAAGGGCATATCGTTACCAGTGAAGTCAGGACAGCAATCTGATTTTGCCTCTTTAGTGAATTGAGACTGCCTTCCAAAACAATTTAGCTGATGTAGAGCCTTGGAAACACATTTTTTATTATTTAAGCACAGGTCTTATTGATGTCCATAGGGCTCCAGTTTGGGCAATGAGTCAGCTTCCCTAAGCACCTCTGGGGGAGGTGGAGGGCAGTGGGCTTGGTTCTAGGGGACGATTCAGCATCTGAGCTCCCACCTGCCCAGCATATGTCTTCTGCCCCACACTTTTGTCCAACTTCCCTCCTAGGGTCTGGGTCCTGTAGAACAAACTCAGAATGCAAAGCTCTAGGCAGGGGAGACCAAAACCACTGACCAGCGCCCTTGTTTTGGGAAGGCACTAGCATCTTATTTGGGAAAACGGTGGTATCATGTTAACAGCACGGAGGCAGAGCCAGGCCTAAAGTGAAGGCCCAGTTTTGCCATAGTCCGCGTGTCTTTGGACAAACAGCTTTCCTCATCCGGGCCTCAGAGTCCTCATCTGAAAACTGAGGAATCCAATCCAAAGGTTGGCTTCTGTCATCTCTGTTTTCTCCTTGTTTTCTAGTTCTCCACGAGGACCCATTTGATGAGCAGCGAGAGCAGAGCCTGCGTATAGACCTCATTCTCTGAAATGACTTTACCATAAAAGGGGAGCATGTAGCAGGGACTAATAGATTCACAGAAACTCTGGAGAGTCCAAAAAGGATTTTAATTAAAATGTAAATCTTGTGAACATTCAAACGCACTCCACCCTGGGAGCTGGGGCCCAGCTGCCGAGAGGGGTTAGGGCATCATTCACCATCATTAGCCTTAACAGGTGCCCTGTGTATGTTGCCAGCACAAAACTCTATCAGAGGATCTCATTGACACGGAATGCCAAAGCAAGAGAGGACAGGTGTCCTCTAACTTAGCTCAGGCACAAGGAGAGCCCTACCTAGAGGTGATTTTGAGTCCTGAGTTAGAGAAAGAGCCCCTGAGTATCTTCTCATCCCATTAAATGCACTGTTGCTGCCTAAAATCCCAACGTCAGGGGCTCCTTTGAGTTGGGGACTGTACTCCTATTAGTAGGTGAAGAGTGTGGAAGAGGTAATAATTCTCATTACTAGTTACTTTGTAGCTATGTAATCTTGGGTATGGATCCTGTGCTTTCTTAGAAACAATGACAAAAATGCCTAGGCCACCGTGTCAGGGATGAGGGGTGCTGCCAGAGCCTGCTCCTAGGAATCTTTTCTTGGGGAAGCCAGAACCTCAAGTTGTGCTCAGCCTTCTCAGGGCTGATGATCCAGGGACTCTATTTTGGAGGATGACTCCTCCAAACAGCAGGAAGAAACTCAAGCTCTGGTAACCCAACTTAGGTTCCTCAGTGGACCAGGACCCCGCCCACTAACAACGGAGCAGCCATGGCAATGGAAAGCCTTCCCCTCTTCCCCAGGGCTTCTGCCCCAAGGGAGGAGGGCCCCGAGAATACAACAGGTGCACCCAAATAGTGATACACAGGGCCCTGCTGCCGGCTGGGTTTTGCATTCACTCTACTCACTGTAACTTTTGGTGATTGTCTAATTATGGCTCATTACAAACATCAAGTTACATTTGCAAGGTGGTAACTACAGGGGAAGGATACAATTATTATAATGAAGCCTCCCCACCCCGGGCTCTCTCCCCTCCAATCAGTCCCAAATGCCACCATTCAAATCATCTTTCTCGCCTGCCACCTGGCCCTCTTGGGCTCTTCCCCTGCATCCCTCCCTAAAGCCAGTGTGACAAAGCATGACTCAGGTGGAGTTACCTCTGTGGCTTGTCTCCCTCCAACAGTTCTTCCTCCCCATTCTTTGCCTTACTAATGAGTAGTTTTTCCTGATGCTGCCCTTGATGAGAGGAAGATCTGAGGGTGTCAGATGGTGACTGACAGAGTCCTAGAGACTGGGCCCATTCAAAAGAATGGTGGGATGTGAAGCTGAGAGTTGGCACCCTCCAGCATGGTCTATAGCTGAGGCCTGGCAAAAAGTCCTCAAAGGCCAGATACTGGCACACAAATTCTGGGTCAGTGACACCTGAACACTCCAAAACCAGGAGCATGGAAGGCTTGCAGTGGCCTGGATGCAATCTTTTCTGCCTTCCTTTTTCCTTATTTTTATTTTTATTTTTAGAGACATGATCTCACTATGCTACCCAGGCTGGCCTCGAACTCCTAGCCTTAAGAGATCTTCTGACTCAGCCTTCTAAGTAGCTTGGACCCCAGAGATGTGCTACTGTGCTACCAACTTGTTTCATGCCTTTCTCAGAATTGCTTCTGCCGCTAAAGCTGTCCTGGGGGAGCCAGCCTTCCTCCTCTAAAGGGAACTTTCCAGGACAAAGGCTGGTCTGTATCCGGAAAGGGGGAAGAGAGGGTTGGCCTCAGTCCTTCACTTCTGCTGGTTAACCCATCCCAAGAGCAAAGCACCATTTTATTTTTATTATTGTTGGGGATACATTGAGGGTACAAGAAACCAGGTTACACTGATTGCATTTGTTAGGTAAAGACCCTCCAAAGCACCATTTTTAAACGATGTTCACTGACCCAAGTATTCAGGGAAGAGAAGGCTGCAGCCGGTGAGAAGGTAAAAAGTTCAGGCCCACTCTCCCTTTCACGGAACTGGGAGTTTTTAGCCTGAAAAAGAGATTATAAGGGAATGTGACAGCTTCAAAATCTGTCAGCTCTTCAGATTTTGAAGCTGTCACGTATAAGAAGGAGACTTGGCCTGTGTGCCTGGAGGCAGGATCAGGACCCGCAGGTCATTTGGCTGTCTCACAAAGTAGTGACCCCTAGCCACAGACTTGGCTGCCTCACAAAGTAGTGAGTTCACGGATGACCACTTGTCCAGAAGGCCAGAGAAGAGATTCTCCCGGGGTGGCACGGGCTTTCTGAGGTCCCTCCATCCTCAGGCTGTGTCTGTGTCTCTTGGTAATAACCTAGGACAATACCTTACACATAGTGAGTACTCACGATGTTTCTGGACTGTCAAATGGACAATATTAAATTACACAGGGATATTGGCTTTCAGTAGGTGGTAGAGACCTTCCCCAGCAAACTCCTTTCAAATCAAAGATACTGAATGTAGCACCTAACGGGAGTTATTCAAACTCATGCAAATCAGGGTCATCTAGGGTGTTTATTTAAAATGAAGATTCTTGGGCCCCATTCAAAATCTGAATTCAGTAGGTCTGGACTGGGGACAAGAAATCTGCATTTTTAAAGAATCACCCCAGATGATTCCCATGACGTGATTGGCAGATGGCCACTCTTAAAGAAATGTAGACTCAAGAAAAAAATCCATGGGTTCTTTTGGTTCCCCGATGCAAGCTCCACTGGAGTTGCCACTGCCTTTAATTTACCACATCCATGGAGCCCAGAGATGGGGAAAGCTTCCATCTCGTTTGGGGCGGACCCCAGGAAGCACTGAGGCCCAGAGCAGCAGGAAGAGGAGTAAGGCGTCTTTCAACTTAAGACCCATCCCTAGACGTATGACATTTCTTGACATTTCTGGCCTTCAATATCCCTGCCACACCACAGACGCAGTCCTGAGAGCTTGCACACCTCCTGCTTTTGCAGCTTCCCTTCCCATTAATGGCTCCACCTGGCCCCCTACCTGATGCAGTCTTTGGCTCCCATCAGGAATTGGGCTCTGCTTCTGGCTCTACTGCCTTTGATTTTCTAGACTGGCTCCCAGGACCCTATACTTTGGGGACATCCCAGGTCCACAACCCTAGTTCTATAAGCCTAGCCAGCCTCTCTCTGAAAGTTCCTCCACTCGCTGGGCAGAGAAAGTTGAAGGGCTGGAGCCCATCCCACCCTCCATCCCCGTGGTGCTCCCTGTTCCTCTCCCACCCCGCTCAGAAGGAATCAAGCTGCCCATTCCAGAAAGAAGGCTGCCCAAATCACTGCCAAGCGCCTGGCCAGCCAGGCTTCTCCCTCCCACTGCCCTTTCCCTACAGGGATTGATTTGTTTAGTTTCAACAGTTTAATCTTCTCCTTCCCTTGGAGCAGAGCTGTTTCCCTCTGATCCCTGGTGGGAGGCATTCTGTATCGGACTGGATAAAGGAGGGGTTGGGGGAGGAAAGGAAAAGAAAAAAAAAGAAAGAAAGAAAGAAGGAAAACATACCTCCTGGCAAAACCCAGAGCACCACTTACACATCTTTCTCCGATACATTATTTATAGCGTGACTGAAACATTTATTCCTCCCCTGCTCTTCCAAAGAGCACCGGTGTTTCCACTGAGCTGTAACAAGTACAGGGAGGCCGGCTGCGATTCTGTATCACTCAGCTCGAACACCAAACATTTGATACACAACAGTGCACCCCAGAAAATGCTGCGGCTCACAGCAGCCAGGAGGAGGGGGAGGCTGGGGAGAGAAGGGGTGTAGCTCCAGTAGGCAGGGATAGGGGGTGAGGGGACCAAGACTCAGGGTGCAGAGAAGAGTAAGGGCTCCATGGGCAGACAGCTCAGGGGTCCTCATTCAGCCAGGCTTGCAGAGAACCCCACAGAAGGGGGGAGGCCTGTAGCCAAACCCACATCAATGACACTCCAAGAGGCACTGGCTGGTGACCGGCTTTCAGAGCAGAAATATTTATTTATTCCATAATTTATATAAATAAGTACATTCGTGAATTGCGGTGGGATAGGAAGGGTAGAAACCTCGGATTCATACCACTCTACTTCCAGGGCACTTCTGACATTCCCCGCTGTGTGACCTAGGGCAAGGCACATAATTTCTATGGGGCTCCACCTCCCTTTCTGCAAAAAATAAGGATAATAATTCCTACCTTGCATGGCTGTTTTGGAGTGCTAAGTTCATACATAAAAAATACCCAGCACTTTATAGAAATGTCACCGCCCTCTCGCTCTCTTTTAAGGGACCTAGCACAATGCCAAGCTCCTGATGGCTACTCCACAAAGGTAGCTTGGGGCATTGGAGGCTGACTAGTGTCATGAGCACGCGCAGATTTTCATCTTGCAGAACTGTTCCCCAATGGCCTGGTTTCCATACTAATGAGAAGACGTAGCGCAGTAAGGGAGACCTGACATTCTCAAAGGCCTCCAGTTCTCTTTGAAAGGATCAGCCCAGGGACCTGTGACACAGGACTTCCACATCCCCATTCATCCGGCTTCGCCTCAGCTGAACCAGCAGCTCCCACTCCCTGCCCGTCTCAGCAGGTGGAGTGTTCGCTGCCAGCCCTGCCCACACAGCCCTCCTTCAAAGCCCTCCCAGGTTGATGTCTGAACCCACTGTATCGTGTCACATGGCCTCTCTGACCAGACAGTCAGCACCTGGAAGCTCAGGACCAGCTGGCTCTCTCCTCTGGTGTCCCCAAGGAGACTGGGAGTTGGCTGTTACTGGCTGAGCAGTTACAGACAAGTTGAAGAATATCTCTATGATTCAGTTTCTGTTCTGTAAAATGAAGCTACCTCGATGGAATAACAACAGTGCCAGCCACAACCACAACCACTAACGCTGCCTGTCTGCACGGAGGAAGCGGGTCGCCAGTCTACGAGCTGGATGTGTACTCACTAACTCTTAGGTGGGCAGGAGTGGACCCAGGTTTCTGGGTCCGAAGCATATATCATTTTAGCAGTCTCCTTAAAAAATACAGGGCGTCAGGGCGGTGCCTGTGGCTCAGTGGGTAGGGCACCGGCCCCGTATACTGAGGGTGGCAGGTTCGAACCCAGCCTCGGCTGAACTTCAACAAAAAAATAGCTGGGCATTATGGTGGGCGCCTGTGGTCCCAGCTACTCGGGAGGCTGGGGCAAGAGAATCCCCTAAGCCCAGGAGTTGGAGGTTGCTGTGAGCTGTGATGCTATGGCACTCTACCAAGGGCGATAAAGTGAGACTCTGTCTCTAAAATATATATATGGCTTCAGAATGGGTGTGTGTAAGGGGCTCTCAAGCTTAAGCTGCATTACCTACCTGGGAAATCTCTCTCTGCAGATAGGTAATCATCATTGTCCCTATTTTACAGATGAGGAGACTGAGGCCAGAGAGAACTCGCCCACTGTCACACACCAGCATGTTTGGAACTGGGGGATTCACACCTGGACAGCATGACACCTGAGCCCAATGCCAGTGGCCTCCACCACTGCCCAGGACCGAGGCACACTGAGGTGTGAGGCAGCGCCACGCCACGCTGAGACGCTGCTGATGTATAGGTTGGCCGCAAGTTAGAGGAGGAAAGAAATGGACAGTCAGCTCAACCTCTGCCTTTCACAGATGAGGAGCCCACGGCTCTGGGAGGTTAGTCACTTGCAAAGGCCCACACGACACCACAGTCAGAGCCTGTGTCCCCAAATGCAGACCAGGACTCCCTCTTTTGCCCATGAAAGGATGGAGAAAGGGAGTATGGCGGGTTGGTTAGTGGTTGATCCCCCTTCTCTGTTACTGCAGTTAGAGCCAAGGGCTGCTGCTGAGATCCCCTGCACCCTCTAAGTGGCTCCTTGTGGCCTCCCTGTGTCCCAGGAAGCAGAAGGGTATGGTGGAAGGGGTGTGGAGTTCCTGAGGTCAAGTCCAACCTCCAGTGCTTCCTAACCAGGGGACCTCAAGCCAGCCTCTCCAGCCTCAATTTCCTCATCCGTGAATGGGAGGTGTTAAGACTCACTACACCTCCACTCACTGGAGGGTGTTAGGGGTCAAACAAGGTCACAGATGAGAAGAACTGGCACTGTGATTGGCGTTTTCCATTGTGAATATTGTAAGGGGCACGGTCAATATTAGCCCCTTTGCCTCTAAAACCCAGGCAGCTACATTGTAACTCATTGTCCTCCCAGGACTTCGGGCCTTTGTCCTTGCCTTATCTCCTGGTTTGACTTTCCATCTGTTTCTTAATCTGGCCCCTGGGCTGCTGCCGGATGCCCCTGATGACAAGGCAGCTGTTGCACCTCAGTGAGCTGTCTAGTGCAGCTGCTGGGCCTCCTGAGGCCCTTCACCTTCCTCTCTGAGCCTGTCCCAGTTTCCAATTCCCTACCCCTGGGGACCACCACAGCCTCAGCTGGTGTGGAGTATAAGGCCTGAGCTTAGCTATGGGCAAAAGACCCCTCGGAAGGGCTGACCGCTTGGGAGCACACTGTTTGGTAGGTGGCCAATTCAGGCCTGGTTTCAGGTGTGGCTACCCCAGGGGGCCGTACGCCTTGACCCTGTCTCCTATGAAACAGTGGTAACGATGCCTCTGCCTCTCCCAGGGTGGCTGGAAAAGCAGATGTAGTGATGAGTGTGGAGTGCCTAGCGTGGTGCCTGGCACGTGTCGGGGGCTCCATAATGCCTACGGTCACTGTCCCCATCAGTGTCCTCATCATGACGTGTTTCCGGGGGTGGAGTGTCAGGAAAGGAGTTGGCAGGTGTCCATGGTCTGGTCTGGGGGGTTGGCTCCTCCAGGAGTCTGGACAGCTGCTGGGGGTCCCACGAGCAATACCCAGCTTTCCAGAGCAGATAGCTGGCAAGGGCAGGTGGGACTAGAGGCTACCTTTGCAACAGGGTGTCTGCCCAGCCCCTGCCCTCTAACGGACTGGACTTCCTGCAGGGGAGGCTTCATTTCCTTGGGCCCTGAAAAGCCAGCCCAGTTAACAAGGCTGGTTTGAGGTAGCTTCTCCACCCTCTGCCTGCTCATTCCCAAATCTTCCTTCCTCGTTGCACCCAGGACTAAGTTTCCCACTTGGCTCTCAGCCTGGCTCCCTCCTCTGCCGTAGATGCCCTGATCTGACACGCAGTCCAATCTGGGGGATGATTACAACACCGAGAGGAAGGGGTCTGAAGCTTGGCAGCAGCCTTACCCCCAGGAGGAGACGCTGCTTGCCACCCTGCGGTCCCACAAGCCAAACACATTGAAATTGGATTTGGCTTACTAATTCCCATCCTGGGGAAGAGGGAAGGAAGTGGGGTCTAGCTTCAGAGGTTGTTCTGTGTGTCTCACAGTGGTGCAAGCAAGTTGACCATTCTGAGAACAAGGTACCGAAGAAACGCCATTAGCATTTAATTATGTGATCTCATTTATTCCTGCAACCACCCTAGGAGCAGGAGGAGATTATTATCCCCGTGTTCTTTCTTTTTTGAATTGATTTGCTCTTTTAAAAAATATTTTTAAATGTCTACTACATGCCAGGTAAGGTCGTAGAATACAGTGGTGAATAGACATTTAATGTACCTGCCCTCACAGGGGCTTAAGATCCAGATGAGGAAACTGAGGCTCAGAGAGATTGGCTAAGGCCACATAATATCTGCCCTTGGTAGCGACATGGTGCCTCCTGTCCCTCTGCAGGGTGCTTTGCCGTCTCTACAGATCCCAGAGGACCAGTTCATTCTACAGCATCCCCCAGCCAGCAACTGATTGTCTCAGGAGTCTGCTCTCAAACTAGCTTTGCAGGACAGTATGTAAAATCTGTAGCACACAGGGCGCCCACTGGTCGTTTCTTCCCCTCATTATGCTACAGCCCAGTGGGCATCTGGGAGGCTGGCCAGGTTTCTTTCTAATTGTGGGACACTGGCAGGTGAGTCCAGGAAGGCACCTGTGCCAGTCCCTAAACAGCACTGGGCTTTAGGCTGAGAGTTCGCCTTCCACACCTCCCTCCAGCACTCCGGCTCTGGCTTCCATCTGAGTGCGGGGCAGCCCCATCTTACACCAGCCCCTTCTGCTGCACAGTGCCACCTCCTTCCGGCTGTCCCTGCTGCCTCAAAGCATGAGGAGTAGAGAGAAGAGACGTGAGGCTCGAACAATAGCCAACTTACAGAAAACCCTGATGCAGGAGTTAATAAAAAGAAATGAACCCATTCAGGCTAGCACCCAAATTACAGTCTTGGTTTCACTGTAGTGATCGAAGGCGGGTACTTTGGCTTGGAGCATGGAGTCGGTCTGGTAAGGGTGGCAGAGAAGGAGGGGACTGGTCTGCTGCAGACTGGTGAGCCTGGCACTGGGACTTGTTTTTTCTCTTCCTTTCCAGCCACCCCTCCTCTCCAGATCCCCCTCCTAGGAATATATTTGTTTGTTTATTCCTATTGATTTCCAAAGGCCTAGGTGCCCCCAGGGCCTCTTGCTGCAGGTGAACCAAATGCAAATCGGACAATTACAGTCAAAAAAGGAGAAAGCCAAAGGGCTTCCCGCTGGGGAGTGCAGCCCTCAAAGACAAGTCTTCCATTGAAGGGCAGCTTCAATAAACCTGGCAGCGCTGGCACAAGCAGGCACCGGGGTAGGCAGATGGTCGGGGGATAGGCCCTCAGGCTGGCTCTGAGAAAGCTCAGCCTCCTGTTGCTGGAGGTGGCATCTTGCCCTGGGAGACCATCAAGGTCCCCTTTCTCCTGAGCTGGGTGCGGGGTGAGAGGCGGTGGTGTGACTGCCTCTAGTCTAAGTCTGCTGGGTCATTTGACAACCAACTGGTGGACATTCTCAGTGCCAACCCCTGTGCTAAGCCCTGGGGATGTGCCAGTGAATAAGATAGATAAAGCTGGTCCCAGGGCTGACAGTCTAGTCAGGAAGATCAGATTAAAAACATCGAAGGTGGTAGTGTTAGGGTAGAAGCCAGGAAGGAAGTGACATGAACGGGGCTACTTTAGATAGGCCAAGACAGAGCCCTTTATTGAGAAAAATGACATTTGAACTGGGACCTAAAGGACGAGATGGAGCAAAATGGGAAGCGTGGGGGGGGGGGGTGCTTGCCAGGCCAAGGAACATGTGCAAAGGCCCTGGGGCAAGGACAGATGAAAGGCCCTGCTTTGGGGAAACTAAGAGGCCCACGTGGCTATAGCTCAATGAGCAAGTTGGACTGTGGCACAAGACAGGCTCAGACAGTGACAAGGACCAGACCACATGGCCTTCGGGGCCCACAGAGACATCGAGCTCAGACTGATGATCAGGCCTGTGATGCTGGATCCTCTTTAATGGAAGGAATCTTTTTGGGTCCTAAGTCTTCAGAGCCCTTTGCCTCCCTCTAAGGAAGGGAAGGGAAGAACTTTAGACAGCACTTCCGATGCTTGTCACCTCTTCATAATTTTAAGTATGCCGGATGTACCCCAACTTCTCTTCATCATTCAAAACCAAACCTACACATCCACTAATTAGTTCGCTCCAGTAAATGCTGAATTCTACCTGGAGCAGAATAGGAGGCAGGTGGGCAGGAGGCAGATGGCAAGTTTGGTGGGACCCAGGCAGGCCTGGGATGTCATGACTGGGAGCTTTTAGCTCTGATTCTGGAGAGTGGGGCCCTTTGAAGGTTTTCAAACGAGGGTTGTCAGATTCAAGATATACAAAGAGGTACCAGCTGCCATGAGAAGGGTCGACTCAGGCTGCAGTCAGAGGCCACTGTGATTGTCCAGTGAGAGGGGCAACTCCTCCTTGAGTCATCTGCCTACTCCCCCGACAGAATCAGAAGTCTGTGCCTCTGAACTTGGGTAACATTTGATTCCCATTTCTATTGCAGTCCAGTTATTTGTATGCCCTACACTGATATTCCAAACCAACAGATATTGCAAAAGTCCTTTCTTCTGGATTCTAGAATCCGTTAAGGGTTTGATCAGAGGCACCAAAAAGGAGGGAACAGACCAATCCCTTGGTGACATTTCACTGATGTTGACAGTGAAATGAACCTGCCTTCCTGGGCATGCAATAACTTGACAGAAGGGCAGGTACATGGAGGGTCTGGGTGGCAGAAGTCGGACCGGAATTCCGTTCTCCGTGCTCACATCCATGTGGAGAGTGGAGAGCTGGCTGCATCTTGAAGGAGGTGCACATTTGGAAACTGTGAAGCCAATTCCCTCTGGCCTGGGCCTGGCATAAGGAAGGCACTTAGCGTTAGCTCTTCAAAGCACCAACCTGGTCCACATCTCCCCGAGAGGGACACAGCCTGGCAACCTGTGCTTGCTGCAGTGTTTGATATGTAAATTTCCTGTCTCTTTAAGCTAGACTGTTTGTGAAATGGAGAGTCAGAATCAGAGTTAAGGAATTTGAGCCCTTCCAGATCACGAAGCCTCAAACCATTGCTTTATAGCACAGCCACCAGCGGCCCACTGGGGTGAAATGACTTGTCCTGGCCCCTCTGTTAAAGGGCCTGAGTCTCTTGCAAGGATTTCAGTGGCCACGTGGAGCCCGCGTTTCCATCTCAAGGCTTACCTGCTAAACCCAGTGCACACATAAAATGTCTCCCAACAGCAGTTCTGGGATCTGAGAAATAAATACTTAGATAAAAAGCCATTTACCACGACCCAAATGCCTTTTAACAGAGGCTATGCGTCCTGCAGGATAAGCCAATTACCAAAGGATTGTGTTCCAAATGCAGCCTAACTGTCTCAGAGCCATGTCAGGGGGAAATCAATAAATAGTTAATCAATGGATTGATTGATTGCTTACTGCTAGTAATTAAATTTTGAGGAAGTACAAATTCTATTACACCTGTAGTCAGTCAAAAGCAATGCTCAGATCCTGGAATACGGAAGGAAATGAAAAAGAAGCCCCATGGCCCCCCTATTACAAAGGCAGAGAGGGTGGGGGAGAAAGACTCCCTTGTAGCATTGCAGGTCGTCAGAGTCGAAAGAAACTTTGGGCTTCATCCAGTCTGACCCCCTCACTTTGGAGATAGGGAAACAAGTGCTGGGGAGGTTGGATTCCTCCAAAGGACCCAGAGGGTTAGTGTCAAAGCAAGGATGACACTCAGGTCGCCTGCCTTCCAGCACCCGGCAACCATTAAGAGAGGGGGTAGTTCCTGTTGAACAATTTGGGGTGTGCTAGTGACATCAGTGGTGCGTTGCTAGCAGCTTTATCCCACTAGGATAAAGGGGCACTCACTAGATTTCCAAGTGGCCATTGCCCCCTCACCCCAAACATGTGGCTTTGCTGAGAGGCCTATGGCTTTATGTATCAATCTCCTTCTGGCACAGTCGAAAGAGAAAATGCTCAAAGGATAAGAATTTGCCATCACTCAGGAATTCAGCATGAGCACGCGCACTTGAACAGTTCCAGGAGAAGCAGTCTTAGCAATTTCAGGGTAAGTCATGGGCGTCCGTGGTGATTTCACAAGTGAACAATTCGTATGGACACTCATGTTCTGCTCTCTTTGTCAAAGGTGTCTCATTTTCGTAGGACACATCTTTATCATTCCGGATTCTGCCTGATTCTTTTCCTGTAGCACTGAAGTGCCGTATCACCATGGGACTGGCATACTTGTGGAACTGATCCAAGACTTGAGGTGCGATAGAACAACTTCAACAGTGATCAGCCATGCACGTTGAGTAGCCTTTTATGCCAGTGAGGAGACAAATGCCATTGGTTTACCTATATCTCTCTATCTGGAGGTGGGAAGTAGAGGAAGCCCACCACTGGGGCTGTGTATTTCTGTACTTCTTCCCAAGGTCAAGTGCAAACTCCTCCAGGAAGCCTCCCCAGACCATCTACCTAGACTAATCTTTCCAAAACATCTGTGTTTCCCTGTGCTTGCCCATCTCCTTGGGTAATCAGTTGTCATTGCCCTGAGTTGCCCCAGTTTTCATTGCCTGTTCTTGTGGCTCTCTGTAGACAAGTTGTAAACCCAAAGTACCTTCCTCCAGCCAGTCAGCAGAGTTCTGAACCCCCTTGCTCCTTGCTGCCAGTTTAAATGTGACCAAGAAAGTCAAACACATTTTTATTATTTGCTTAAGCCAAGCGGAATTAGGTAGATAAATCTTCTGGGGCTGGGGGGAATCAATACACCCCAAAGCCAAATACCAACAATTTTTGAATTATCCTTGGTCTCCCTAAGATCTGAGCTGGTGTTTCTGTTTATGTTGAGCACCTTGCTGAGCCAGCTCCCGGGTGGACCTCTCCAAGGAGAAGATAGTCGGCTCCCCAAAGGTGGGGGTCCCGTCTCCTCGCCTCCTTCCCATCATGCTTGAGAGTGTGCTCCGTGAAGGTCGGCCCCAAGCGATGATGTCTGGTGCTGCGCTTCCCTCCAGACCTGACCCCTACCCTCATCCCCTTCCTCTGACCCCTGCAAATCCTCATGCCTGGGGAAGCAAATCAGAAAGATTAAGGATTGCCTGACAAGTTCTGCGCATTCACAGGTAATGCCCAGGCCTCCTGCACCCGCTGTGAATGGATTCACTGCCTAGATATGATTTAACCAGCCTGTGGTCACCACTGGGGTGAGGGGAGGGGGCGGCTCGGAAAGGGGATGCGCCTCCTGGGCCGGGCTTGCTCTGTTTGCCGGTCCAGCTGTGTGTGCACACAATCAGCCTTTATTAACTATTACACTTCATTCTGGACAGCTGCCTGGAGAGAACATCGATTCATTCGCCAACCTTTTAGGCTGCCCTGGAACTCAACGTTTCCATTTATTTATCTCCTTATTTCCATGCACGCGTGCAGGTTAGAGCTGGCCTGGGAAGATGGTGCTAAGAAATGGATTCAATTAGAAGCATATATCCAGCTTTCTTCCTTCAAGCTCTCACCTTCCCTCAAATCTCACTCATGGGGTGGGTTTTCCTCCATGCTCCCACCCTGTAAGCCCTAAAAAGAAGATTCTTTCCTGGAGAAAGCAAAAGCGACCCTTCTATCCCTGGGTTGTACCTTAACATATTTTCATGTGGCTGGACACCGGTTCTGTCCATCAGCTCCTGACCTGTGCTCAGGCACATGCTCAGCTCATGCCGTGGCGAGCACCTAGCACATAGCTGACGCTCCTCTTTGAGGCTTTCCAGGCCAGTATTCAGACTAGAGCTTCCCAAGTTGACACAGGTATGCAGAAGCCTTTGGTTCTTTTGAGGGTGAGGCTGTACCCCCATGCTATGACAAGGTAAGGGGGTTCTAGGAAGAGGCATTTCTTATGGCTCAGATGGAATTGACATGATCCTCTCAGCAGATGGTGACGCCTCAAATGGCATGGACATGGTGTCCTCATGCTTTGTGCAATGCATTCCGGACACCAGTCCCTAACTCTGTGTATTAACCGGATATCATCAAGGTCATGTCTCTGCATGTCATCCCACCCCAGATGTCACTGCAGACCTGGATCCCTCGTCCTCTACAAGGTACACGGCCAAGCACCCCTACTGTGGGGACTGAGAGGCAGCTGTGCAGGCGGAGGGCTGCATGGGGTAAGAGCAAGGGCATCCTCACCCTGAGTCCCTCCGCTGCTCCCAGCTGTGCAACTTCGGGCAAATCAGATGACTTCTCTGTACCTGTGTTTCTGCATTTATAAAATGTGACAGTCTGGGCGCAGCAGCTCATGCCTGTAATCCTAGCACTCTGGGAGGCTGAGGCAGGGGAATTGCTTGAGCTCACAAGTTAGAGACCAGCCTGAGCCAAAGTTAGACACCCCCTCCACTAAAAATAGAAAAACTGAGGCAAGAGGATCACTTGAGCCTGAGTTAGAGGTTGCTGTGAGCTATGATGTCACGGCACTCTACCCAGGTGACAGCTTGAGACTCTGTCTCAAAAAAAGAGGGGGGACAAATCTGCCCAACTGCTGGTTCCATAGGGATGTGAAGGGCTACAGGGCTACAGGTGTGTCTAGATTCATGGAGTGTAAAGTCTCCTCCCAGGTGGACAGTACAGTGGCTAAGAGAACAGGTGCCTGAGCCAGCTTCCTGGGCTCCAATCCTGGTAATGCTGCTGCCCAGCTGTGAGACTTTACAATAACTTGGGCAAGTTATTGCCCACTATTCCCCACTTATAAAATGAAGATAGTAACAGCAACTCCCTTGCATGCTACTCACGAGGATTGAATGGGTCAGTCTCAGGACTTAGAACAGTGTGTGTTAGCTTTTGTAATTATACTCACCGACAGTCGACCTCCTAGCTGTGCTGCTCTCGACAAACACAGACACAGACACAGACACACACGATACCATGGCTTGGAATATTTTCAGACACACAACAAAATATCAGGTTACTCTTTCTACCCCACCAGCCCAGCAGCGCCTTCTTTAGGCCTGGGTCCCAGTCTGGGGCCGTGGAAGGAACCTGCCCTCTGTGCAATGGCGGTAAAGACCTGGTTTTATAAGTGCTTGTCCGCTTTTTCCCCCCCAGCAGAAGCCAGAGCTGGGCACCTCGGGCATCATTTTTCGGTTGGTGTGAAGGTCGGCTATCGACACGTGTCCTCATCCCTCATCCACCCGCAGACTCTCAGCGGGCCACTTCAGCCTCGGTCTTGTCAATATTTCCTCTTGGTGAAATGCAAAGTCTATCGAGCAGCTCACGCTCCTGATCACGATTCTCTCTGTTCTGAGTAACGCCGCTCCAGGGCTAGCCTCTTATGAGGTGGGGCTGGGGGTGTAAAGGGAGACAGACGGGGAAGCAGAGGAGGAAATAGGGCTTTCAACCCGCAGTTCAAACCCACCGGATTCTCTCGTAAAAAGTTCACCCTCATTCAAACACTACGACAGAGTGGAGAGCCAATGAGAAGACTGGCAATATTGTCACAAATATCACAAACGACTGGGGAAAAGTCAGTTTCCAGGGTCTCCACTCCAACTGCACAGACCGTCCCTTCTCACCACCCTTCTGGAGCAACTGCGCCCCAATCAGGCTTGGTCACAGACGCCTGGGGGATGGGGAGGTGGAGCGGGGAAGAACCTAGTGCTGTCTGGTAGGACCAGCGGTGGTGCTACAAGCAGTGTGGGTCGGGGCATCACTCTAGAGCCAGATGGCAAGGCCATGCTCTGCCCACCCTGGGGGCAGCGCCCAGAGCTTCAAGCTTCCCAGCCGCTGTGAAACACTGCACAGGTGGGCTGGGCACTGCCCACCCAGGAGACTGTGGGCAAGCTGCCAGACCTTGGCTAATTGAAGGAGGGTCCTGTGAGGACAGAAGGGGCAGGGTGGAGAGCCCTGGGTGGAGAGCTGGGAGGCCCCCGGCCAGAGGCAGACTCTCGGCTCAGTCGTTTCATCATTCTGGGTCTTGGTTTCTTTGCATCCACCGGGAAGGTTTGAGCCAGGAGATTTCGCAGTCTCCTTTCTGCTGTCGTAGCCTAACTTTGTTATGATAGAATGTAAAAAGAGACTTTCCCCATTATTTCAGAACTTCCGAAGCCCAAGACTGAGATCACAGGAGACAGGCCCCCCTCTCACCCCGTGTTCTGAGGACAGGCACTCAACCCTCCCAGAGGGACGTGCCAAGGGCTGGGGTGGGTCCTGAGCACCGGAGCCCTGCACCAGCTCCAGCCTGGGTAGAAGCAGCACAGAGGTCTGATGAGAGAGTGGAGGGAGGTTCTCTTTGAACAGAGTGGGTGTTCTGTGGGTTCCCTGTGTGTGTGAAGAGTGGGAACCATCTGTGGTCCAAGAAAGAGGCGCTGGGAGCCCAGGGAAGCCAAGGGAACAGGGGCAGGGGGAGGGCAGCCTCGCTCCAGAGCCCTGTTCTTAACTGCCACGTGTACTGCCCCTGGCAGAGCGGTCCCAGCGCACACTGCTCCCAGGACTGCGTGCTGCGGCCACAGAAGAAGCCATGCGGTGTGTTCTAGAGCTGTGCTAAGGGGGCCTTGGGAGACCAACCCGAGAGGTCACTGCCTGCATGAGGGCAGTGTGCAGGGGCCCAGAGAACTGCCTCCAAAGAGCTCACGGAATCATCAGTGAGAGAGACGCAGCTGATGACAGAGAGAGCTCCTGTGACAGCAGGCAAGTAAAGGACCTTTGCCCTGTTCCTCTCATCCCTCCTCCCCAGCCTGGAGCAGAGCTGGGGGCTGGTAAAGCCAGGAGTGTGCAAAAACAGATCACCCCTCCTTTCTCCTTGCAGGTTCACCAGACTAGGCAGCCCCTGGCAAGGGTTAGGGACAGAACGAGGAGCAGCCTTGACAGGTGGGTGTTTGAAGTTTTGAGCAACTATTTGGGAGTATCTACCAAGCAGGAACTATTTCAGGCGCTGAGGATGTGCAACAAATACAATGGACAAACCTTTGCCCTCCTGGAGTCTACAAGGGGCGTGGGCGTGCGTGTGCATGTGTGTGTGTGTGTGTGTTTGTGAACAAATAAGAAAATGTCCTATAGGTGGAATGGTGTTAAGTGCCAGGGAGGGGCCAGAGTTCAGCAGGGAAAGTGGGGGAGGGGTGCTGTAATTGACGGAGGGTCCACAACTGTCCTGCAAGGGTGACACTCCAGAGTCCTGAAGGCAGCGGGCGGGTGAGCCATGGGGGCACCTGGCGGAAGAGCACTCCAGGTAGCAGAATGGACAGCAATGACAAAGGCCAAGGCTGGCTCAGGGTGGAGCATTTGAAGAAAAATGGCATGTTCCAGGCCACTGTGCAGAAATGGCAGGAGAGGCCATGAAAAGTAGGGCCAGGCCGTGCAGGGCCTCATTGGCCAGCACTCTGGTTTCTATGGGGAATGAGATGGGAGCCATCAGAGAGTTCTGAGCAGTGGGGTAACTAGTTTTCTTTTTTTTTTTTTGGAGACAGAGCCTCAAGCTGTCACCCTGGTTAGAGTGCCATGGCATCATAGCTCACAGCAACCTCCAATTCCTGGGCTCAAGCGAGTCTCCTGCCTCTGCCTCCCAAGTAGTTGTGATGACAGGCGCCCACCACAATGCCCGGCCATTTTTTGGTTGCAGCCATCATTGTTGTTTGGCGGGCCCGGATTCGAACCCGCAAGCTCAGGTTGAGCCACAGGCGCAGAGCCAGGTAACTAGTTTTCTTTTTTTTTGGTTTTTTTATTTTATTTTGTTGCTTATTTTTTATTTCTTCCTTTTTTTTTTTTTTTTTTT